>PVKM010015667.1:0-27698 GCA_004027735.1 Carollia perspicillata
CCGGTTCTGGATGAAACTTCCCCTTTCTTTTCCTTAAGGTCACCATGACCTTGATGTGCAATAAGGTGCAGTACATTGGAGTCCAATGGCAAATCTCACTAATGTCAAATCAGATTAACTTTAAAATTGTGTGATTTAAGTGTGTGTAAATACAGCATATTTTAAAGTGTGTGTATCTGTGTATATCTAATATATTGTGTGACCTGAAACAAACCTACTAACCTTTCTGTCTTGATTCTGTACTGGTTAAATAGCAAACTGTTACCTAGTTCCCTCAGAAGTTATGCAAATTAATTAATGTTTGGAAAATTACTTGAAAATTTAAATCAGTCTAGAAATATCAAACCGTTGCATCTTCCCTGCTGAGGGGTCCTACGTAGTTCATAACCTCCCGTAATAAAGGTAAAACTATTGTTCTTGGGCTATAAATTAAATGTGATTTATATGTAACACATATAATCTTTAAAATCTAGACACCATTTAATAGGAACAGTCCATATTTTATAACTATAATAAAAGCATTTTATAATTGTAGGAAAAGTAATCACCTATAGTAAGTGATCTTAGGTCTTTAACCATGCCTGAGAGCTACAGACATCTACTCGGAGTTCATCTTTAACCTCTGAATGTTGACTGATGTATTTATTTTTAAATTCTTTCAGGGTTTTTTTTATCCTCAAAACTCTAATATGTATTTCCTGGGAAATTTGCTTGTACAAAATTTTGCTTTATTCAAAATTTCTTCTGCCAAGATTTAGCACTTTTATATTGTAGTCATTAAAATTGAACAAAATCTTAATGTTCCTTTATTAACTACTATACTGACTTTGCATAGTAGAAAACACAACATGTTAATTGGATTTAATTAACTATTTTAAATTACACAAACTCCTGACAGCAGACAATAGCACAGAGTACTCATGAGCAATAAAATCGGAGCCGATATTGCTACTTTATTAAAACTTAATGAAACTATTCATAATCTTATTTATTGTTTATAAGAAGAAAACTGTTCATTTAGAAAGCAAAAATGTCTGCTGAAAACAAATTTTTGACCATCTAGGTGAAGGTTCAGAAGTTAATACAAGGGTCCACCGTCAGCAACCTCACAGTTCTGCCGGCTTCTCATCGCACGGACCCCTATTTCACCCCCATACCAGTCTTACAAGAGGATGCCAGAAGAGGTCAGTGATTCGATAGCCATTCTATGTGCCCAGGCATCTAAAGAGAGGAGCATTGCTGTGGGGTTTCGAGCCTGAGTTTGAACTCTGGCTCAGCAATTGGTGATTGACCTCAGATAAGTCCCGTCCTCACTCTGGACAGAGAAGGTTAGACAGATGAGATCACTCAAGTCCCTTCCACTTCTGAAGTCCATTGTTCTATAGACTTAATATTGATTTAAGTGTTGGTGCTATTATGCATTAAAAGTATTGTGTTTAACTGATATTACTGGAAATGTTTAAGCTTCTGAGCAGATACGGTTTCTGATGCTATTTTGGTAGCATTTAAAAATCTTATTTCAATATCTGTTATGCAGAAATATGATGCTAGAATTAATGTAATTAGTATTTAAACTAGGCATGTCTTAGTTCCAATTCCAGTCATTGTGAAACCAGTAGATTCCTAGTTTCTAAGCAAAGGTTAAACAAAGGTTCTTTATTTCAGTGTCCCCAGTGCCTAGAACCATATCTAGCATTTTGCACATACTAAATGTTGGTCAAATGAATAAGCAAATTAAAGAGTGAATGAATTAATAACTAAGGACTAAATGTCCAAAGTAACCCCTTAACTTCTCCCTGCTACTTAATTTCATTGGCTGAAGTATAAAGAATGCCTAAGTGGATCCCGTTTCATATCTCAAATATAACCAAGTGAGATGGTCTTTAATTACCTCTATCTCGTTTTCTATTTGTTGTCTGGAGGTGCTGTGGAGTTAAAGTTGGTTCCCAAGGGTTCTTCTGGCACCTAGAGATTCAAAGTCCTGTATCCCCTGTAGCCTGTCTGCTGCCCAGGTGGTGGATGGATAGCAAAGCTCAAGAGAACCTGGAGTCAGAAGTGACTCACCTTGCCTAGCTTCCCACACGTGTAACTATTTCTTTCCTAGTTATGAACCATCATTGTTCAGAAATCTCTGTGACATATGCTTTTAGTTAGTTTACATAATATTGGGTTGGCCAAAAAGTCCATTTAGTTTTTCTGTAAAATAAAGGATACATTTTTCATTTCACCAATAACTTTATGGATTTGGATATTTTTAGTATGCCGGCTATCTCTCATGTGGTAGAACATTCATTGTTCTCAATTAATATCTCAATTTGATTGTCATCCACTTCAACTGTTCTACCTGACCGTGGAGCATCGTCCAGTAAGAAATCTCCAGCAAGAAACTTTGTAAAACACTTTTTTTTGCATTCCAGTTGTGTTTTCACCTTTCTTAAAGTAATAAAGCATAATATGCTGAAAATGTTGCATATTTCCTTCCATCTTCAATATTAAAATGGGTACACAGAAATTCACCAATTTTGATGTTTCTTTAAATGCATGTTGCTATGACAGCTGTCCTAGTACAATCTAACAAAGTTGTTTCAAATGAAGTTAAAGACAGCTAAGCACTATTAGAGCAATCTTACAGAAAAATATAAACAAACTTTTTGGCCAACCCAGTATTTACTCCCTGGGAATACTGAATAACATCAGCAGAGTTTCTGTTTCTTGCTTTATTACCATTTTATAATCTTCCAGATCAGGTAGGATGAATGCAGCAGTGAACAAATGAATCAGTCAATGCTTGCTTTAGCAAGAGGCACAATGAAAAAATGTTACAAAACGAAGGTCAATCTAGAAACATGGTAGCTTGGTCTAGAAAAAAAAGTCATCTTTTTATCTCTCAATTGTCTACCAGAGAACACACGCCTCACCATGTGTTCATTGAATACTTGCTACATGTCTGGTTTGTGCAAGGTAATCTGAGCATCAGGAAAGCACAAGTCCCAGAAATGGAGATAGTGTCCCAAGTTTTCACATGTCCCTGATGCGCTTAAATACAATCTTGTTATTTGTTACTTAACAAGTTACTTAATGTTACTTAAGCCTCACTCTAAGTCTACACAAGTCCAGCATGAGGTGAAAGGTTAACAACATCCAGAAGGAATCATTTTGAAAAATGCAGGGTAAACTTCCCTACTTTTTCTTTTTTCTTTTTTAATATATTGATGTAATTTTTTTCTTTTTTATTTAATTGTTGTTCAAGTATAGTTCTCTGTCTTGTACTCCCATCCCAGCCAACCCCCCACCAGCCCTCCCCATCTCCTTCCCATTTCCCTACTTTTTTCTTGAATTACCTTGCTAAATCCAAACAAATAAAGTTGGTTTTTTTTTAATGATAAAGAATATATAAGTCTCACAGTACACAACCCAGATTTTCAATTCAGACACTTTGTGACCTCAGGCAAGTGGCTCTCTGCTCTCGAATAAACTCTAAGCTCTATAAACAAGGCATACCTGATCTGCCCCTCCCCCATTCTCATCTTACTGCTTTCTCTACACTCTAGCCACCTGGGCCTTCTCTCTGTTCCTTATCAGGTCAAACACATTTTCATATCAGGCCCTCACCAGTACCTTTACCTCTGCCTACAAAAGTCGCTTCCTCAAGCATCTGTGTTTTTCCTTCATTGATTATCAGTTTGTAATTGTATTTTGTGGATTTCTTTAAGGTCTGCTTTGCTACTAGAGGCTCCATGAGGTCTCTCTGGTTTACCACTGCATCCTTAACCCTCAGAGTATAGTTGCTGATACACATTAGGCACTTAACAAATATTGGTTGAATGGATGGCAGAAGGAATGAATTTCTAATTCCTAATCTATTCAACAGGAAGGTAAGAGTGTCAATGAAAATTTAATGAGACAATGGTACTAGAGGATAATTTTCAAGAAGATATCAAATCATGACTCTCATACAAATATAAAATGAACACTCGTCAAGATGTATTTAACTCATCAATTGAAAGAGGGCATCTGTAAGCTGTTATGCTGCTTTAAAGGAGAATCCAAAGAACACACATCTGTAGATTTGGAATGTTAAAATAAATTTACAAATGGATGCAAAACTGGATTTTCCATGGGAGAGGGGTGTCCCTACACCAGACAGAATGTGTCTTTAGATAGAATTATTTGCATCGTTATCAGGGTCTGCATTTCAAGTTCACCTCAGTCTCTGCAGAGTTATAAAATAGTGTGTTCAGAGGGTAGGTTCAGATAAGCCCTGGCAGCTCCAGTGTTCCATTCCAAAGGCATCTAGTAATCTCTTTGGATTATTCTAAAACTTTAAAAAATAGTATTCTTACGGTCTTCTCTCTCTATGATCAAAACGATCTCAAAATTTTCTTCACAAACTAAGGTTAGTGTCATTAGGTTTGGCCTAGTTATTTACACAGAGGTAGCAGGAATGTCAATTATCACCAGGCCCATTTAAAATCGCTCTGCTAGAAGTCTTCATAAGGAATCTCAGATACAACTTCCAAAACCCCTATTATTTACTATCCAAAGGCTAGAGATCAAGCCCAAGAAACTCTGCCCACTGGATTTCAATGGAAGGATCTATAAATCTGAGTAAATTCCTTTCTCCTGGAGTGACTTCAAATATCCTAAGATTCTTGGGCCTACAAGAAAGTGACCTTTCTTACCTGTAAACTTTGTACCTGACCAGTTCTTCTGGGAAGTCTTTATAAGCATTGGCACCATAAAGTCACCTTTAGTTGACCTGATTAATAAGCATCATTCTTAAATACTAAATTTCAATTTGTTCAATTATATTGATAACAAAAGGAGAACAGATTCTTACTGACATTATGCAAACAGCTACATTGGCATTAAAAGTAAGGAGACTCAATGAGAGTTTCTGAATGTGGGAAGTGAAGGGGGCACATTTAAAGTATTAGAAGTTTGATTTCCTTATTTTCTCAGAATTTTAGTAACATTCAACTTATATAAACATTATTTCTCTATATAATTCAATCAGAACAGAGCTCCTTTAATTTAAGAGATTTTATAATCTAATTTATTAATACCTTTTGGAAACAGCAAAACATTCTACATTCACACTGAGAGATAAAGGCCTTTCTGAATTATCAATATATAGACATATAGATATAGAAAAAGCTTATCACTTCCATTCTACAATTTCAGCCACAGATGAAAAATAAACATGGAAAAAAAAAACTTCATGGTCCAGATTATGATTTATTCTACTTTCTTGTGGGCATGAAGTTCCTAATTGATTTGAGCTCAAAATATACAAATAGACAAACAAAAGGCTATCAAGCTACATTCTCCATTGTTTCTTACTCAACAAGGAGTAGATCTATACAAGCCATTAATTCATTTACAGATATCACCAAATTCGCAGTCATTTTGGCTAACAACAGGAATCATTTAACAGCCATAAGTGAACCAAAGCGAAAAACAAAACACAAAATTAATAGGGAGTAGTATTTAAATTAGGAAAACAGAATCAACAAATTTCTACTTCCACTTTGAATTCACCTGTGGAAACCAAGAAAAATATGTACCTGAGCTTGGTTCTGCGTGGGCTGCACCAGTTCTGGCAATTTCAGATGAAACCTTTCTTTATCTCGATGGGATCTTCAAAATTGTGAAAGCATATTTTTTAAAGTAAAACCATGACTCTCATAGAAATATAAAATGAGATCAACAATGTTATTTAACTCATTAATTGAGGAAACCAGTAAGATGTTACAGTTGATTCAAAGAATAATCCAAACAACAGACACATTTATAAAGCAAGAATACTGAAAGAAATTTGCAAATAGATGTAAAACTGGCTTTCTGAGGTTGGGGGAAGAATTGTCCCTCTGTGTCACAGAGTTTATTGGCATGTGTATAAACAAGAATTAGGTACATTGCTTTCAGTTTCCTATTAATTAACCTTAATCTCTATAGAATTATAAAATAGATTAACCAAAACCAAAGGTCAGATCATCTCTAGAGATTCCAGCACTTTAATGAAAAGCTATCTAGTAGTCTCTCTTGTTTATTCCATAGTCTTAACATTTTCTTTCTAATGGTAAATGCACATGTATGTTTGTCTAAAAATTAAGTGGATTGCTTCAACCTATATACTAAAGCAGGCATTAAAATCATGCTTATAGTCTTGGGATTTTCAGAGAATGAAACTCACTCTAGTAATAAAAACACTGAATGAGAAAAAAGAAGCTCTAGTTTTCACTTCTGCAAAAACAGGTGCAGTTCTTGAAAGTGAGATTTGATATTTACATGCAGAAAATATTTGTGAGAACAAAGAATCTAGATGTTTTAAAACAATACTACTAATTTCAAAAAAGGCCTCAAGAGTTGTACTTTGGATCAGCAGTTCCTAAGTTTTAAAAGTACAAAAGATGGACCTGGAGTGCTTACTTAGAATGTGGGTTCCTAGGCCTCAATTCTAGTGGGTTTCAAACCTCAGGGCCTATATTCGATAATGCAGATTCCCAGGCCCTGGCTGCAAAAATTTGGGTAGCTCTGGGAGGGTTCCCAGGAACCTCCATTTGTAACAAGAAATTCTGCCCCCTGCCCCCCAACATGATTCTGCGGTAAGTACACTGAATATTTCTTTGTAATTATGGTTTTATAAGTGAATCATCTTTAGCCTTCCAATCCTGCAGTAGTCATTTTTTCTGAATTCCTACAGCACTAGACTTTAACACTCTTAATAATAACCAAACGTAGTCAGTCATTAGTGGCCACAAGGCAAATGGAAGCCATATTTGTCCCTCTTAGAATGTGTGCCAACTTCTTCAGTTTAGTCCAGCTTGGTACACAGTTTGTACCAGGATTTCATCGAGACCCAGAGTTCTTTACTTTTCTTGTTACCTGAGAGCAACAGGAAGCTAAAGCCCTTTCACAAGTTTCTGGGCTTCTGCCTTCAATACAATAGATCTACCTTAATGAAAGTTTTGCTCCTGACAGCAGGCTTTGTTCAATTATTCATTTATTCATTGATTTATTCATTTTCTCTTTATTTATTTAACAATGTCTCTTGTCCTTAAAAAGCCTAGGCTACAGCCATGCTGACACAGTGTGAGTTCTAGGAATTGTAAATTAGTTGCATTGATACTAACCATGTTGCCCATTGACACTAAAATAACCTATTAAGGCATTCATGTCTTCTGGTGATATGAAAACATCTAAAAATAACTCTTATAAAATATGACTCATTGTAACAACAGAGGCCTGGTTTCAAGCACACAGATTTTCCTTCTTTCAGAACAAAAGATCTCTTTAGTTGTTAAGGCTGTGTATCTGATTTCTCTGAATTTTAAAAGGAAAAACAATATTATCAATAATCGGAAATGTTATAAGTATAAAGAAGTTTTAGTTTGCTTTGAAATGATAATTCTATCTTAAAATGAAATGATCTTAGTACATGTTTATTTCATATTACTACTATTGGAAATGCCTTTTTTCCTTGGGGTTAGAACTTAAGGATTAAATATACAGATACTGTATATTTACAGTATATTTTACAGATACTGTATATTTACAACATACTACTTTTTCACGCAAAGAATTAAGGCACTAGATGTATGCTCACAAATAAGATGATGCATTGAGTAAGTTACACTTGTGAAATTTATAGAGCTCAGACTTTGGGGCAATGCTTAAAGTTAAACTCATATTCTTCTAATCTTCCTTTTTTAGGGATTTTAAGTATGCTAGAACGAGGACTGATTCCACCTAAAGCAAGCATTACCTTGCAGAATCCACCCGTTCTACCCAAAGCGGCTCCTCTGCATGATTTTGATGAAGCACATAAGACTCTCACTGCTGGTAAGACAGCCTGGCCGGTATGCTTCGTTGCGGGTGCACAGAAATGACCTCCCACCCAAACCTAGCCTGCCAGAATCCAGCCCTTGTCTTCAGTAATAGGACAAGAGGAAAGCTGTAAGGACTTGGAGTTTCACTTTACTAAATAAAGTAACTTTAGTTTCTTTGTAGAATCCTTCCTCAGGGCCTATGTTCTCTCTGTGTTAGAAAGTTGGGCTTTTCAAGGGGGTTGCAGCTTGGTTGGGAAAAGAAGACAAACATAAAAAGATGAATGCCAGTACAAAGTAGCATAGAATAAGAACCAAATGGCTGTCCAAGTCCAATGCTGTAGGAGTTCAGAGCAGTGCTTGCTGAGGGGTGAGGTGGTAGAAGAAAACTTGAACGAGGAAGCCGAATGAAATAGGGTGTTTGGGGAAGGAACTGACCTGAGAATCTCCTGCCTAGTTGCAGAACTTCAGGTGAGCCATTTACTTTCTTTTAATTAAAAAAAAATTATTGCATTTATTAGGGTGGCATTGGTTAACAAAATTCTGTAGATCTCAAGCGTACAATTCTATGATATGTCATCTGTATATTGCATTGTGTGCGTTTACTTTCTTTGGGCTTCAGCTTTCCCAGCTATAAAATGAGGGGTTTGGGTTAAATCAGTTAATCTGTTCGACAAATAGTTGTTGAATACTGGCTTTATCCGAGATAGCATTTAGGTGCTGGGGATGCACCAGAGAAAAAGTTAGACAACATTTCTGCTCTCATGGTACTTAACATTCTGATGGGAGGTACAGATAAAAACCAGGTAAGTAAATGAGAATTTAAGCACCAGCAATAAAATAATAAGTGATAAGCATTAGAAATTAAACGACATGAGTCAGAGAGTGATAAGGAGACGGTTACTTTGCCTGTGAGGGAAGGGTCAGTGAATGCTTCTCAGAAGATTTATGAGGCTTGAGTTGAGATCCAAATGATAAGCAGGAGCCAATCATGTAAAGATCTAGGAAAGAGCATTCCCAATATAGGATAGCATGGGTACAAAAAGCCTTGAGGACCAAGGAGGGAATGAGCAAGAAGGATAGTGTGGCTAGAGGGCCAAGAGCAAGGGAGAGAGGAGGAGGAGATGAGGCTGGAGAGGTAAAGAGAGGTGACGTGATGTAGGCTAGATCAGAGACTGTATGTGGTCCTCAATATTCATTCTCCCCTACATCCGCAATAACAGAATTGGGAGTGGGCACATGTTAGCTTGGCTAAAGACTACAGTTCCCAGGCTTCCCTTCAGCCAGATATATCATGTGATCAGCATCTTGACAGTGAGAATGTACACAGAAGTGGAAAGGAAAACTTCTGACTATACCCTTAAGGAGGAAGGAGCACCGTCTCCCCTTTTCCTTTTCTCTTTCTGGCTAGCTGGGATGCAGATGTGGTGGGTAGACACTTTGGAGCCATAGAGGAACTCCACGTTGAGTTTGGCAGAGCTGCCCTGACAACCTTGGACTATCTTCCTTTCAGCTCTTGTGTGAGAGAAAAATAAACTCTGAATTTGTTCAGACCACTCAGTGTATTTTGGGATCTTTCTTTTTAAACATCCACACTAGAATCAGCATGGCAGCTTTTCAAACCATGATGAGGAGTTGTATTTAATCCTTATTACAACGAGAGCCCGCTGAAAGCTCTAGATAATCTACCGAGGTCTTTCTGGAAGAAGTCCAGTCCTCATTAAGGAGAATGGTTTGCGTGACATCGACATCAATGTAACCTGGCAGCCAGAGAGTGGACTGGAATACATATATATGAACAATGATGACTTCACTCTACTAGTCAGTAAGGGTGGTAGATGACGCTGAGTGAGCATGTGTACTGTGTGGTCATCGCCTTCAAAATGAGTGAGTAGAGCAACGAATCTGCACCAAATCTTGTGTTAAGCTTGAACATTCCCCTGTGGAAACTATTCGGATGATTCAGAAAGCTTTCTGGGAGGATGCAAGGAGTGCAGTGCAAATAAAAGTGAGGCGCAAGCACTTCAAATGTGGTTGAGAATCTGTTGAAAGTGATCCACGCTCTGGAAGGCCTGCAACAAGCAGAACCCCTGAGAATGCTGAACATGTATGGACTGCAATCAACAAAGATTGGCGGTGACTGACAGTGCAAGAACCAGAAGCTGATCTGGGAATTCCGAAAACTACTATGTCCTAGATTTTAACACAGGATCTTGGCATGAAACGTGTCATGGCAAAATTCATTCTGCAGCTTCTGCTACCAGAGCAGAAGGAACATTGTGCTGCAGTTGCTAATGACTTGATTCAAACCGCTACCAATTAACCAGATTTCCTCAAGAAGATCATAACCAGAGATGAATCGTAGGTCTACAGCTATGAATCAGAAATGAAGGCCCAGTCATCCCAATGGAAGTAGCATGGTCCTCCATGCTCAAAGAAGGCGTGGCAAAGTCACAACAAGATCAAGACCACATTAACTATGTTTTTTTTTGATTGGGAAGATGTTGTCCATCACAAGTATGCCCCTCCAGTCCAAACAATTAATAAGGAGTATTACCTCAATGTTCTTCATCAGTTGAGAGATGCAATGTATTGCAATGAAAATGGCCACAGCTATGGGCAACCGGTGATTGGCATCTTCATCACAACAATGTGCTCACTCATGCATTACGTCTCATGCAGCGGGGGTTGGCGAAACATCAAATCTCCAAGGTGACTCAGCCACCTCACAGCCCAGATTTGGTGTCCTGAGACTTCTGGCTTTTCTCAAAACTAAAATCACCTTTGGAAGGGAAAATATTTCAGATCAATGATGAGATTCAGGAAAATACGACAGGGCAGCTGATGATGATTCCAACAAAGGATTTTGCAGAATGTTTTAAAAGTGGAAGAGATACTGGGAGAACTATGTGAGGCACTAAGGTGTCTCCTTTGAAGGGGACTGAGGCGTCATTGTCCTGTGTACAATATTTCTTGTATCTTGTATCTTCTTCAATAAATATGTCTATATTTGATACTGCATGGCTGGATACTTGCTGGACAGACCTCATATATCTTTGCCATCACTTGATATTTTAGGTTTGTTTGTTTTTAATGTTAGCTATAAGAAGAAAAATGTCTGAGGATCTCATGTAAAACACAATTAAAAACCAACAAAAATCGGAGTGAATATAAAAGAAGTAGAAAGTAAAAAGGCAAGAGAAAATGTCAGTGAAACTAAAAGCTGTTTTTAAACAGGAGGACGATCTGATTTATATTTTGATGAGGTTACTCTGGCTGCTTTACAGACTATGAATCATGGGGGAGAATGAGTGGGAGCAAGACTAGTTAAAAGACTATTATGGTAAATCGGATGAGGAATGATGGTGGATTAGAGGAGGGTGGTATCAGTGGGTATGGAGAGAAGTGAACAAATTCTGGTTATATTTTGGAGGTGGAGCCCTGAGGACTGGCTGGAGGATAGGAGTGAGGGAAAGAGAGGCATCAAGGATAAATATGCGTGACTGTAGTTGTGAATATGTATGAATGTGCCCCAATTCTGTATCCATTCTGTCAATGATGGGGATTTCAGCAGTTTATACTATCAAACGATTATGAATAATACCACTCTAAGCACTCTTGTACATGCCTTTTAATGCACATATGTACGCACTGCTGTTGGATATATATCAAAGAGTAGAATTGCTGGGTCCTAGGGTATACATATGCTCTGATTTTGTAGATGTTGCCAGACAGTTTTCCCTGGTGATAAAATTGATTTATTTTCCTGCCAGCAGTATGTGAGAATTCCAGATAATATATATCTTTGTCATCACTTGATATTTTTTTTTTGTTTTCAAATTTTAGCCATCCTGACAAGTCTGTTGTGGTATCTTTTGGTGGATTCGATTTCTATTTCTCTGATGACCAATAAAGTTGAGCAGTTTTCTGATATGTACTTGTCACTTGAGGATCTATTTTTATTTATTTATTTTTATTATTTTCTGTTTAAAAATATTTTATTTATTTATTTTTAGATAGAGGAGAAGGGAAGGAGAAAGAGAGGAAGAAAAACATCAATGTGTGGTTGCCTCTCACATGGCTCCCACTAGGGACCTGGCCAGCAACCCAGGCATATGCCCTGACTGGAAATAGAACTGGTGACCCTTTGGTTCTCAGCCCACGCTCAACCCACTGAGCTACACCAGCCAGGGCTGAGGATCTTTTTTTAAAGTAACTTAAGGCTTTAACCTATTTTTTAAAATGCTTTGTATTTCTTTTTCTTAGTTATTTATAGGAATTAATTATATTTTCTGGGTACTAATCTTTTATCAGTTATATGAATTGCAAACAATTTTTTCTACTCTGGCTTGGCATTTCATATTCTACTGGTGCCCTATTTTAATTAAACTTTTGAATTTGTGATAATTGTAGATTCACATTAAATGGTAAGACAGAGAGAGATCTCTTGCACTCTTTACTCAGTTTTCTCAAAAAATAAAAAACTCTCAATGAGAGTTTCACATTGCAAAACTTTCATACAGTATCACAACCAGGGTATTGAAACAGCCAAGATACAAAATTTTCATCAAAATTTAAAACTTCTACCTTTTTAAAGACGGTGTTAAGAAAATGAAACGAAAAGCTACAGGTTGGAAGTGAATATTTCAAAACACGTACTTAATAATTTTTGCCCAGAAAATATAAAGCACTCTCAAAACTCAGTAATGAGAAAACAAGCAATCTAATAACATAATAGACATAAGATTTGAACCCACATTTTACCAAAATAGACATGTGGACAGTAAATAGATAAATAAACGTTTAACGTCGTTAATTGTTAGATAAATATAAATTAAAACAACTTGTAATAAATTTAAGACAACTGAAATTATATCAAACTTCTTTTCTGACCACAGTGTTATGAAATGAGATATCAGTTACAAGAGCAAAACTGGAAAATTCACAAATGTGTGGAGATTAAACAATATACTTGTAAAAAACAATGGGTCAAAGAAGAAATCAAGAGAAAATTTTTAAAATATCTTGAGACAAATAAAAATAAAAACACAACATACTAAACTTTATGAGATATGGCAAAAGCAGTTCTAAGAGAGAAGTTTATAGCAATAAACATCTATATTAAGAAAAAAGAAAGATCTCAAATAAACAACCTACCTTTACACCCCATGGAACTAGAAAAAGAAGAACAAACTAAGCCCAAAGTTAGAAGGAAAAAGCTAACAAAGATCAGAGTGAAAATAAATGAAATAGAGACTTGAAAGACAAGAAAAAATATCAACGAAACTAAAAGCTGTTTTTTAATAAAAAACAAAATTGGGAAAACTTTAGCTAGACTAAAGGAATAAAAGAAAGAAAACTCAGGTAAATAAAATCAGAAATGAAAGAGGAGACATTACAACTGATAACACAGACATATTAAGGATCTAAGAAACTACTATAAACAATTATACACGAAAAAAATTAGATAACCTCAAAGAAATGTATGAATTCCTAGAAACATAAATCTACCCAGGCTGAATAATGAAGAAATAGGAAGTCTGAACAGACCAATTACTAGTAAGGAGGTAGAATCAGTAATCAAACACCTCTCAACCAAGAAAAGTCCAGGACCAGATGGCTTCACTGGTGAATTATACTGAGCACTTAAAGTTAATACCAATCCTCAAATTCTTCCAAAAAAAATGGAAAAGGAGGGAACATTTCAAAACTCATTTTATGAGGCAAGCATTACCTTCATATTAAAGCCAGACAAGGACACTACGAGAAAAGAAAATTGCAGGCCAATATACCTGATGAGGATAGATGCAAAAAATCCTTAACAAAATATTTGCAACCTAAATGCAACAGCACATTAAAAGGATCATACACCATGATCAAGTGGGCTTTATTCCTGGAATTCAGGGATAGTTCAACATATACAAGTAAATAAATGTTACACACAATAGCAAAATCAATGATAAAAATCATATGATCATCTTAATAGATGCAGAAAAAACACTTGATGAAATTCAACACCATTCCATGATTAAAAAAAACAAAACTCTCAACAAATTGGATATAGAAGGATTGTACAATATTTTGATATAATAAAGCCATATATGACAGCTGACAATTAATGTTATACTCAATGGTGAAAAGCTAAAAACTTTTCCTTCAAGAGCAGGAACAAGACAAGGATGCTCATTCTTACTACTTTATTCAACACAGAAATGAATAAAGTCTAGAAGTCCTAGCCAGATCAATTAGGCAAGAAAAAGAAATAAAGGGCATTTAATCAGAAAGAAGTAAAACTGTCTCTGCAGATGACATGATATTGTGTACAGAAAACCTTAAAGATGCCACCAAAAAATGATCAGAACTAATAATTTAAATTGGTAAAGTTGCAGGATAAAAAATCAATAAACAAACATTAGTTGCATTTCTATACACTAAAACCTAACTATCAAAAAGAGAAATGTTTTAAACATCCCATTTAGAATTATACCAAAAAGAGTAAAATATTTAGAAATAAGTTTAACCAAGGAAGTGAAAGATCTGTACTTTGAAAACTGCAAAACATTGATGAAAGAAACTGAAGAAGACACAAATAAATGGAAGGATATTAATATAGTTAAAATGGCTATATATAGTTGGAAGATATAACATAGTTAAAATGGCTATATGGTTAACGGTTAAAATGGCTATACCACTCAAAGCAATCTATAAACTCAGTACAATCCCTATTAAAATTCCAATGGCACTTTTTCACAGAAACAGAAAAAAATTCCAATTTTCCTATGAGACCACAAGAGACCCCAAATAGCAAAAGTAATCTTGAGAAAGAGAACAAAGCTGGAGGTATTATACTTCCTAATTCCAAACTATATTACAAAGCTCTAGTAATCAAAATAGTAAGGTATTAGCACAAAAACAGACACATAGATCAATGGACTATAACAGAGAACCCAGAAATAAACCCATGTTGTCATGGCCAATTAATTTTTAACAAAGGGCCCAAGAATATTCAATAAGGAAAGAATGATCTCTTCAATAAATGGTGTTAGGAAAACCACACAATCACATTAAAAAAATGAAACTGGGTACCTCTTATACCATACACAAAAATCAATTCAAATTTTATTAAAGATTTGAACGTAAAACCTCTAGGAAAAAAGCACAGGAGGGTTAGCTCTTGACAGTGATTTCCTGATTTGCAACAAAAGCAAAGGCAACAAAAAAATAAATAAATATACAAGTGAGCCTACATCAAACTAAAATTCTTCAGGCACAGCAAAGGAAACCACCAATAAAATGAAAAGGCAGGCCATGGAATGAGATAAAATATAGACAAATCACATACCTGATAAAGGTTTAATATACAAAATATAAAATAAATTCATATAACTCAATAGCAAAAAAATATGCCAATTAATTAAGAAATGAGCAAAGGACCTGAATAGACTTTTTTTTTTTCCAAAGAATAAAAACATATGACCAACAGGGACATGAAAAGGTGCTTAAATTGCCATCACTGATCATCAGGGAAATGCAAATCCAAACCACAGTGCGATATCCTCTCACACCTGTTAGAATGGCTCTGATCAAAAAGATAAATAACAAATGGCCAGCAAGGATGTGGTGAAAGAGAATCATTGTACACCATTGGTGGAAATGTGAACTGGTACAGCCACTATGGAAAACAGTATGGAGCATTCTCCAGAAATTAAAAACAGCTCCTGTGTATTTATCCAAGGAAAACAAAGTCATTATCTTGAAGGATGTCTGTACCCCCACGTTCAATGCAGCCTTATGCACAATAGCCAAGGTGTGGATACAAGTGTCTGTCGATAGATGAATGGGTAAAGAAAATGTGATGTATGTAAATATAGGTGTAAATACTGATACATAATGGAATATCGTTTAGACTTAATAAAGAAGAAAATCCTGCCATTTATGACAACATGGCTGTAACTGGAGAATATTTTGCTAAGTGAAATAAGCAAGGCAAATACTGCATGGTGCATGGTGCCACTTACATGTGAAATCTAAAAAAAAAAAGGAAAAAACAAGGTTAAACTCATAGACACAGAGAGTAGAAAAAACTCATAGAACAGAATAAAAAAGTGGTTACCAGGGACTTAAAGGATCTGATGTACAACATGGTGACTGTGTTTTGCTATAGTTTATAGTTGGTAACACTGTACTATATAAATGAAATTTGCTAAGAGAGTAGAACTTAAATGTTCTCACTGATGAAGAAAAAGTTAAATATGTGAGGGGATGGATGTATTCACTAACCAGATGAGGGGGAACCCTTTCACAATGGATACATTATATCAGATGACCACAATGCACACTTAAAATATCTTACATTCCTACCAATTAAGCTCTCAACAAAGAAATTTTATTAAGAAGGCACAGAAATAATTTTTAAATGAAAAGACAGATACTATAGATACACAGAATATTTTTAAAATTATATTATGATTACTTTATGCCAATCTTTTAATGAAATGAAAATTTTCCTAGAAAAATCTAAACTGCCAAAATTAACTCAAGAAATAAATATGAAACTTAAGGAAAACAATTTCATTAGATAATTTGAATTGGTAGTCAAAAAATATCTCTCTCTTAAACACACACATGCACACACAAAAATATTCTAGAGGGAAAACGGCTTCAGGCTTTTTATAGGCAAATTTACCAACTTGAAAGGATCAGGTAATTTTTATTTTATACTATTCCACAGACAGAGAAAAGAAGGAAGGCTTACCAACTGATTTTATGAAGCTAGTATAACTTTGATACCAAAACTGGGGAAGGTAGTGCAAGAAAAAATATAGAGAGATAAATCTCAGGAACATTTTAAATAAAAGTTAGCAGTATTTTTTCAAATTCATCATGATCTAGAAAGAATGTGAGGAAGATTGAATATTACAAAAAGCTAGTAATAATCTACCATAGTAACAAATTAAAAAAGAAAAACCCTATGGTCATCTCAATATATGCCACAATGAAAAAAATAATCATCCAGTATAGCTCAATATTAATAAGAAAGGAAAAAAAAACCTCTGGGAAGAGTAGAAGTAGAAGAGAATATTCTGAACCTGATTATTGTTTTCAACCAATAATCCAAACCCCAAACCCCAAAACCCCAAAAGCAAATGATATTCCTAGCAGAGAAACTTTAGAAGAATTCTATGTCTCTATTAAAAGTAGAGATAGTTCAAGGATGACCACTACTGCCACCACCAGTGAGCGCTGTCCTTGAGGCCCTAGTACATGCAATGAGGCAAAGAGTGGCGGGCGGGAGGTGTAGTGGTCAGGAATGCCTGTGGCTGCAAATACCAGCAGCCTTAACTCCTGGTGGCTTAAAATAGTAAGGTTCATTTGTCTCATACACAAGTTGTCAGGAAAGTAGGCAGTCTAGGGCTGGTGGTGCTGATTAATGGCTCTCTTTCTGCTTCATAGTCTTCAGCCTGAGTTCATCCTCATGCTTGTCACCCCCAGGCTCCAAGGGGTCTCCTGCAGATCTGGGCCTAAATGTACATATTCCAGACAGGAAGAGGAGAAAAACAGTGGAATCCCCTGCATGGACTTCCCCTTACAACTCACTAGTCACATGGCCACTGTTCACTACAAAGAATGCTGGAAAAATGAATGTGCAGGCACACGATCAGGGTCAGGGTTTGGGACATACACTATATACTTAGCATGAAGCTATCCTTGGTCTAAGCCGTTCATAAAAATTCTGTTCTTTATTGGGTATTAAATATATTTAATATTCAGGGTATACTTATACTAAAATGTCGTATGTTGTTTATCTAAAATTAAAATTTAACTATGTGTTCTTAAATTTTTTTTAAACTGGCAACCGTAGAAGCTGGGCATATTGTTACCCTAAAAATACTGGGGTTCTAAAATCAGCATAAAGAGGGGGATGGCTTCTTGATGGCCACATGTCAATAACTGCCAGCAAAGCATACAAGTTTGCCCAGAAAGACAAGTTTTTCCTTCCTGGCATTAACTGGCAAAATTTATCATACGGACTTTTCCAGAAGGGAAATTAGAAGCAAAATTGGAAGTAACTTAGCACACAGTTTTGTTGAAGATGCAGACACATTCTTCAAATGCAAGTGTCCCACAAAATCCAACGTCATGAAATTATAATTTAGTGACAGAATTTCTGCAGGTGACTAATATAATTTTTTAATTGAGATATGATTAACTATGGATCATCCATATGAAATTACAATTTTTAAATCTTTATCCTACCAAATTTTATGAACATCTTACTTTTAAAATTATGTCCACTTGAAAACTTGTCAGCTGCTATTTTTGTCTCAATAAGGGAATTTAACCATAAATTTTACTTGGCTGAGAGATTCTGAAAATTAAAAGATGGCAGATATAGGGATTACAAGCTTTATGGGTAAATCTGTGGATTCCAAGCAGTCTGGGTGCAGGGTCTAGACTGGCCTTCAGAAGCGGGAGGGCTTCAGAAGCGGGAGGGCTTCTGAAGCGGGAGGGCTAGTCCAAGTGGATCACAGGGCAGAAGAGCACAGAAGTCAAGGCTAAAACTCACAGGCTTAAAATGGAGACTTCATTCACTATTGCTAACTGCCCAGGCTCAGAGATGGCGGTGGGCAGTCTCCTGGTCAAGGAGGCTCCCTGGAAGCCAGGGAAACCAGAGAAGTGATAAAACTAAGCTGGTCCAATGCAACAAACAAATCCGCTTTGTGGACCTGGTTTTTCGTGATGAGACTCTCGAATTCCTGCTGCTAAGAGATGGCCGAAGATACTCACTGCGGCCCGCTCCAGGCAACGCGAGAGAACTGGGTCCTCAAGGTGTGAGGTTCCACATTGTACGCTGATGTGCTGCATTTGGTCACCAACTGTCAATCTGTTCCCAGATTGTTGCTAAAAACTGACAGAAAAGGGGTAGACTAAGGAAGTGAGTGGAAGGAATCCTCACTTATTGGACTCAACTAGCTATTTAAATAAATTATTTGTTCTCTTTCTTGAAAGGAGTAGTGTAAGGATTTTTCTCCCCCGAGATTGTCAGACTTGGGCTGTCTGTAAAGGGCAGAGGGATTTTCTGCCAGGCGACAGGAGGGATGTGATTCTCTCCCAAGAACCGTCCAGGGTGCAGGCTACACGCCACACGTGAATGAGATGCTGTGGACTAGCGTGTTCTCTGAAAGTTGTTGCTCATAGATTTAATTAATTTCAAAATAACATTTAATGTGTTTTTAACTTGTATTATCTCCCCAAACCATTTAAATTCTTTAGAATCATTTTTTAATGACTCCACAATAGAATAGTCTATCATATATAGTGACATGACTTTACCTTTTCAACAAACTTGGCTATTTAAGGAAATCTTAAAGTGAAACATTTTTGTAAGACAAATAGTACCCTCTAATTTGCCTGCTTTTAACATTTGCCTTTTCGCCAAGGCAGTTTGCAGGAGGCAAGCTGACCTCATATATTCTGATGGAACTGTTGCCCTCCCACGCCTTTTGCTTTCCTTCTGAAGTCAGTGAGGCTCACAAAGATTTCATTGAATTGACCTGGGAAAGACTAATAGTGAACAGTCAGTGGGTGACAGAGTCACCTGACTTTCGAGGCGCAAACCCAATAGCATTAAACCAGCGACTCGGTCTCCCTTTCCCAAAGAGGTAACTTTGCACCGTCTTCAACCCACAGCCCATTTAGCTGAAGCTGAGAAACCACAGCAGGTTCCAGAAGCCACGAAGATCTCTCCCAGGAGACATAGATCAAAGGTATTCCCATTCCTAGCTAATGGAGGAAAATTGTTCTTAATCATGATATTCTCAGTGAGATTTTTGG
Source organism: Carollia perspicillata (assembly GCA_004027735.1). Classification (NCBI taxonomy): domain Eukaryota; kingdom Metazoa; phylum Chordata; class Mammalia; order Chiroptera; family Phyllostomidae; genus Carollia; species Carollia perspicillata. The sequence continues at coordinate 19,665 of PVKM010015667.1, forward strand.
TAGTACACATATGTTAAAGAATTACACCTTTCACATAGAAGTAAATACTCTTTCAGCGGTTTCTGGGATGCATTTGATTTTACGAAGGGGATTGTTATACAAGTAAACTCGATCGTGACAGTATCAGTCATGTCAAATTATTGTGAAATGAACTAAATGATGGGGTCAACCTGTACTGCCAGCTGGTTGACAGTCCCAGAGTCCGGAACACAGTAGCTAGTGCTTTGTATCCAAATTTGTGTTGCATGGTGTATGTTATTGTGACGTTTTGCTGTTTTTCACTTTGAGCCAAAGATAAAAAAGCAAGCTCCCCAATTTTGCACGGTTACCATAATGAAGAAGGGGAAGGAATTTTATGTCCTCTGACATTGGGACCTCACAGTACACCATGTTCATCTCCACGGAGATTCTCCTGGCTTAAAGGTGCTGGGCTCTTGGAGCTTGCTTTCTTATGTTTATGAGGCACAGACTGACTTGTGATAATTGAAACTTTTCACCCTAGAAAGGAGACAGCTGGCAGTGTCTTTTTCCGGGCTTACCCTCTGTGGTCATGTTTACAGCTGCTCCCTTTTAAAAAAAGAGAGAGAGAAAAATCAAAGAGTGGCACAGAAGAAATGAATCCCACTGTGTCTACATAGTATGACTGTTACCTGTTCTTCCTAGACCTTCATCTTTTAACACCCAAGTCCTCCTCAAGATGTTTTCACTGTATTTGCAGCACTGGTGGGCTGTTGCCTCTTAAGAGATTTCCAAGCTGTTTATGTAGCAGCATGTCATGTGACACCCCAGTTGCCATGGCAAATATTTGTGTTTCATGAAAAATGTGGGTTAAAAAAAATCAATGTAAATGGCCAAATCCCAAGACAGACAGGCCTTCAGGCTAGCGTTTGGCCTGCACCATTATTGTTTCAAACTCAGCTGTTTAACAGGCTGTGCGAAGGCCATGGGCTAATATGCATAATGGGAACAAGCAGGGGCACCTGTTTCGATTCTCACCGTCTTCTAGCTCTTGGGGCCCACAGTTTTGCAGATAACAGATCTACAGGTAATCCAAAACGACTAGGTTTTAAGCAGGTAAGCTTAAAGAATTAAAAGCTTAAAATTTTTATAAATGACGTTTCTGAATTAAGCCTGCCTTTAATTTCCTATTGACTTCCAGAAATCTTTTTCCCTACTGCTAAAAGCAGTGTTGGTTAAAGATTCTTTCCTGTGGTCCTGAACTGGTACATTTCTGAACTGACTCCTCAATAGTAAATGCAATTATTCATGTGTTCCGTGAAAAGTGCCCTAGCACAGAAGTTAAAAGGCTCAGAGAAAGACTGTGATGCGCCCAGCCTGTCCTAGAGCCAGAGGAGACCTCGGATCAGCCCCCACCACCAGGCAGTGTGCTGTACCGAGAAGCCCTTCCTTGTGAATATTTCTCCCTGGGTCCCATGGAAGTGGGACTTGGCATCTGGTTATAGTTGTCTTTGCAAATATTTACTTTGTCAGACTCTTTCTTCAAAGCAGTCAGGGCCTTTGGCAAGCAGAGCATCACTGTCTGAGGTGGGGAGCATCTTTGTAATTATTAGCTCCTGCCTTCACAGAAAGGGGGAACCGGCTGGCCCAGCGGGGGAAGCTGGGCCAGTGGGGTTGGGGGGCGGGAGACTGTGCCTCCTATTTGTTTTGTAAAATTGCCCATGAGAGTCATTTTGATTTAAACTGTGTCTCATTCTTCATTGTAGGGGAAAGGCAGAAGGTCAAGAGGACATCAGGAGAAGAAGGTCTGTAATTGGTGTGACTCGTTGAAATCTGGGGTCTGTCACCTGATGTCCCTTCCTTCTGCTGCGGGGCAGAAGGATGGGAGGCTGGTTGGACAGCTGGAGATGGTCACAACAGTTCTTTTGCTCTTCTTTTATAAAAGAAATTATATCATGTTTTCAGGAAAAAAATGGTTTATTTAAAGTGGAAAACATTTTTTTCTCTGTTGGGACTGAATTACTTCTCAGGCTTTAGTCCAAAAATGCTATTTAGCATACTCAAGATCTGGCTGAGTCATTTCAGTCTTCCACCTCAATCTAAGATTTTCATCTTTTAAAAGTGCACTTAAAATGAAATAAAATGTAAAAAAAAAGGATCAGTTGTCTCCAGTGTGGGCATGCACGTGTGTGCATATGGGTGCTCACACACAATGCATGTACAACTAAAATAAGGTAACGCTGGAAAAATGAAATCATCCCCACAATACAGCATGTACATGCCAGCCAGGAACATTCCACGGGGCCATGAATGAACGATGAAGGCTCTGAACTCAAAGTAGCAAAGAGCGGGATTCTCCTTTTACTAACAGAGAAGCGTGGAGCAAGTCACTTCGATTCGCTGTGCCTCCCTTTCCTCCTCTGGCAGATGGGAACAGCACCACCTTTCCCAAAGGCTTGCCATGGGGGTTCGAGGAGTTAATGGCACATGTGAAAGTGCTTTGCACCTATAAAGCACTTCTTACCATAATATTTTAAAGAGCATCTTCTAGGCCTCCCTTTTTCAGTGATCTTATCAATAAAAATTTCAAAGGGAGCTTATAACTGCCCCTTCTCAAGGGGGGAAAAAGCCCACTTTGGGGGGCTCCTTATTTTCCCGTGGAGCTGTGACTGAACAGGGCCACATTTACAGCACTGATCTCGCACACAGTCCTGAACCCAGACAAATTGCTCCGAGATAAACTAATCAATGCAATTAGATCCTTCCTCTAGCTCCTCTTGACTTCTTGCTGTGAGGAAATTGTGAGCTTGCTTCTGCATTTAAAAATAGGATGTGCTTTAGGAATACGAAGGCATTATTTATCTGGAGTATTCTCATATGGCTAATGTTGATGGAGTGTACTCTTAAAGCAGGGCACTAAGCCCCTTCCTTACCCAATGAGTGCTCACAGCAGCTGCCAAACCTGTGTGCTGTCACTGTCCCCAGGCCACACAGCTCGGAAAGGGCGATAGAGGGTCCAGATGACAGAGTGAAGTTCCAGAGTTTGTGGCCTCTCCACATCCCAGGTTCTCGGTTTTTCCCACACTGTGAGGGACACTGTTCCGAACACTTCACGTGGAATATCTCATTTCACAGCATCTCCATGCAGTAGGTACTATTATCATTTCCCTTTTACTGGGAGGATCTTCTCTGGACACAGAGAGTTGAAGGTCATCCAGCTAGAAAGTGGCAGAGCCAGAATACAGAACTGGGCTGGTGGCTGGCTGCCAGAGTCCCAAAGCATTGCAGTTTTTCTAAATCACCATCATTTTTGATGGAAATCTTTCTAAAAGATATTATGTTTCTGCCTTCCTAATCTAATTTAATATTTCATTTATCCAATATCATGTACACATACAACCAGTTTCTGGTGTCTTTTTTATTCGTTTCCTCCAGTGTCAGGACAGTGGTTGTCACCTGCGTTATTATTGCACCTGCTCTTTGGGGCTCTAACTTGAACAGCCTTTTCTGACTTCTAGATCAGTTAACCAAACCACCAAAACTCAAGAAGTTGAATGACAAATTTGAGTCAGTCAGGCTCTGCACAAGGATCCAAGGGATAAAATAATAAACTGTAATAGTGTTTGTAGTAACTTCAAGACATCTGAGGCCTTTATTTTCAGGAATCTAGTTTAAAGATTTGAAGATGCTAAAATTGCCTCTCTCGGCAAATAAATCTTTTTACTATCTCAAGGCAGTCATGTTTACAACTATGTTAAGATCCACTTGATTCCAATTAATATTTTGATGTAAAAATATATTTTATGGGTAAAACAAGCAAATATATTTATTGGACATAAATTAAAATCATGAGTGTGTTTGCTTCTGGGAATGGGCTAATGTACCTAATGTATCATTTCCTTTAGTTAAGTACATATATAAATATATAAATAGTTAAAATACTATACATTTAAATTTTATATTATAAATATATTAATGCACTATATTTTAAAAATATTGAAAATTTATATATCTCTGTCTTCTTTACTTAAGAGCTATATGTTATATACATGATATGTATTCTTTATTATCTGACATTAGGACTGCATGGTCCAACATAATTCATTCTTGTGGAGATGGTTCTGGTTTGAAGGTGCTGGACTTCATAGCTTGTTTTCTTACCTTTATGAGCCACAGAGATACATACATATCTAGAACAAAGACAACAAAAGATTAACATCCATCCGTGGCACTTTTTTGCATTAATCTATATACATTTCTATATTTTCAAAACTTTTTCCAAATAAAATGGGAAAAAAATAAAAGAAAACCCTATTTCCTAAACCATACCTCTGCTGTAAAGTTTCCTTTAGTATAGAAAGAATAGGTTTGAGTGATTAATTTTAGCATCAAATTTGGGGTCTCACTTCTCTTAGTCATTTTGTCATGTTGTTAGTTTCTTCAGTATTTTCCGAACATACACTCTTAAACCTCTTGTTAGAAAACTGCGATTATGTTGTAGGTAAGTCAGCTCTATATTTTAATCAAGTAACACGTGTGACATTGTACATATCCCCCCCACCTAGCCCCATTTCACCCTATCTGTGTAAGGAGATTAGACCAGATCAGTGGGGTTTTGGGGGTTTTAAAATTTTATTTATTTTTAACTTTATTTTAATTGTTCAAGTACAGTTTTCTGTCTTTTACTCCCATCCCAGCCCACCCATCCATCCCTCTCCCTCCCATTTCCACCCCTCCTAGTTTTTGTCCATGTGTCCTTTATAATTGTTTCTGTAAACCCTTTCCCTTTTCCCCTGAAACTCCCCTGAAATTCCCTGCCCTCTCCCCTCTGGACGCTGTCAGCCTGTTCTCTATTTCAGTGTCTTTGGATCAGTGTTTTTAAGGGGCTTCTACATCCCCTACAAGTCACCCCCAGCTCCCTCAGGGCAAGGAGAAAAGCTGAAAATCCCAGTAGGTGGGCCACGGCCCTTCACACCCACAGCTGCTGTGTTAACTGTTTCCCTCCTTACAATCAAATTACATTGTTTTTGAACAAAGAGTTCCAGGCTTAAAACTGTAAACTATGAAAACCACCAGGTGATGTCTAGCAGCAGTTTGGCTTTAACAGGCCCAGTCTCGGGGAGAAAGAAGCCTACTTTCTGAAGACTGCAGAGTGTCTCCACAGTTGGATTTGTGATTCCAGAACAACCCAGTCTCCTTTCTCGTCTTATTCTAAAGGATTTAAGAGAGTGAGGTCCAACTAAGAATTAGAGCTCTTCAATGTGGAGATAGGAGATGAGGGTTTTTTTTTTAAGTCTAAGGCTATTTTTTTCTCTCTTAGGCTCACTTTTCCACACGAAACCTCATTTAATTGATCATCCTAAAGTAAGAAGGGGGAAAAAATCTAAAAATAAAAGAAAAACTGTGGAATCTCTTAAAATCATCCTCCATTTTCTGTAATATATTAGAAATTGGCACCCTCACATATACATTTTTGAGCATGAAACTTTTGAATTAAAATTATGCAGTTTTATTTGCAAAACATTTCTTCTTGCATGAAGGAATTAACAAGAAAAAAATGTATAAAATTGTTTTTACTTCTCTTTGTAGCATCTTTAACTGTACATTTTTATTACATGTAACTAATAATTTTACTTATTTACACCAGAAAAAGATGGAATTATCAGTAAGCCACAGATAAAATCTTTACATTTTTAATTTATAATTTTCATTTATTAAATTATCATGACTCAATTACTCATGGAAAATTTAGAAAGTTCAGAAAGGAGAAAAATGCCAAAATGTGCAAGAAAATTGTTTTCATAATACCACATATTTGAGCATTTGGCACACCCTGTGGTTGGCATCATGCTGTATATTCAACTATGATTTTACTCTTTTCACCTAACAATTTATCAGATCCTTCATGTATATAATTTAAAACTCTTCATAAACTATATTAATGACCATGTAATATTCTGTCTTAAAGACATATAATTTTCTTAGTCATTATGCCTTTTTTACATTAAATTATCATGTGAAATTATTACAATATTATAAATATTAATAAATGATTAAATAATTTCCAGTTGTTCTCTGTTGTAAATAGAACTGCCATAAACAGCCTTCATATGTGTACACAAATCTTTGCATTTAGGCTAAATCTTAGTGGTAGAACTCCTTGGTCAAGGGTAAGGACATTTTCAGATCCAAGTAGTCAGACTTTCTATTAGTGCTTCAAAACTCAAGTTATGAGTTTGCAAATAACTGTGTGATCATAGAACAGCTTTGTGCTATAAATCCAGCCCAAGTGGCTATGAGCTTAAATTTTACTATTCACTCACTCATTCATTCATCTAATATTTATTGAGCTTTTACCGTGCACCAGGCAGTATAGTCGGTACTGGGGACACAGCCGTGAACAAAAATAAGCCAAGTCTTTGCCCTTGTGGGACTTATATTCTAGCGAGGGAGGCAGAAAATAAACAGATGTTTAATATAATGTCAGGTAGTGACAAGTGCTTTGAATTACAATAAAGCAGACTACGTATGTAGGTATAGAGGGTGTGAAAAACTGGGGCTGCTGTAAGAATTCTGCAGGTGTTGTTTAGTGATCTTTGATGAACAGACTTGCTATACACACAATTTTCCTCAGGAAAACTGTAATGTCAAGCCTTTCTTTGAATAGAGAGCCTTTTTGGAGCTTCCTCTTTTCCCTTTACCCATAGAGAAAATAATGATGTGACTTTTCGAAGTAAACCAGGACTCGGGCTGCTTTTGATGCCCGTCTTGTCAAGTTCCCTGTACTTATCATCGCCAGCAGGTCCCCCCCCCCCACATCAATCATAATTGTCCCAAGTGGCCCTTAACGATGTCACATGCTCTCAGAGAATATTAGAAGGGTAGCAGAAAAGATGGCATCAATGCAGCGGTAAAATGAAACGTTTCTCTAGAAAAGGAAATTTCACATTTGACTGCAAATATACTCCACCTATTTAAGAAAATTGTCCTGATTTCATTCTGTTTGATCTTCAACTAGAATTGATCCATCGAGTATTTTTGTCCCATAAGAATGTATCTAGGTGAGGATCTTTTTTCTCCTGAGGAAGTGTTTCAGGAAGACTCGTTTGAATAAAGAAGATACCTTTCAAAGCAATTGCAGAAATTATCCCTAGAAAATTGCCGCTGATCTGAGTGGCCTGTACACTCAATTCTCTTCCTTTATATGTCTCCACTCAATGAGCTCTCAATTTTTGCCTTTTATTCTCTTTCTAAAGGTTAAGGGCTCCGACTCTCACTTTAAATGGACACTTAAGGCTTATGCTGTCTCTAGGTCCTACAGACAGAGACCTGTTTTGTTGATTTGCAGACCCTGAAATACTGGGATATCACTCTTTGGGGTTCTCTGCCCATGACCATCTTTACAGCTGTTCCTTTATTGTGGCGTGTGAGTTGCTAGAAAGGGCTTCCTATCTAAAAAAGTAAAAAGAGAGAACAATCCCTGGGTCTTTTTCATGGTTCATGAAGAGATGCTTGCCTTTGATTTGATGGCTCGACTAGCGTCAGGAGGGTATTAAACAGCAGATACTCCTGGAGGGGTGGCACTTTGTCAGGAGGACATAGGGTGTCAAAATTAGAAGTGCCCTGAGTGATCCCCTAATGGAAACTGAAACTCCCCCAGGAGAAGCAACTTCCCAAGGCCACAGTGGGAGGTGGTGGCAGACTAGGTCCCAGGTCTTCTCACTTCAAATCCATCACTTTTCCACCACACCATGGTTCATTAGCACGTTCATAGGGGTTAGTTTAACAGATTGCTTTGCAAATAAGAAAGAAACAACAGGTCAAGGCCAGGCTGACTCTGATGTAGGAGATGATAAAAGGAGGGCTGAGCAAGGACAGCACAGTTGGTAATGGGCCATATGGGAAGTTCCGGACAATTAGGGCCGTGGGCATTGGCGGTGTATAGTTTGGGAATGACAGCCAGCTCTGTGATCTTGGACCACTCACGTAACCTCTCTGAGCCTCAGTTTCTGCGCCTCTGATAATAGTAACTGCATAGGCTAAGATGAGACACTGTGAATGATTCTTCATACATAT
>PVKM010015668.1:0-27624 GCA_004027735.1 Carollia perspicillata
CAGGAAATATTAGAAAAAAATATATATAGGATGTCCTCACCCCCACAAGTCTGAACTGGAGGATGGGACACGTGGAGCAGGGCTTGAGAGCTGTTTTGCATAACAACAGCTTTGCAGCTAACCTCTGGCATGGTCATTTAACATATCTGTAATTTTTAACCAGTTTCTTGGATATGTTAAATACCTATGGCCTTGCTTTGAGCCAGGGGGATGGGAATGCCTTCAGCCCATGATGTAACTGGCAGGCAACTCCCTCTGGTTACAGCACCCGTATGAGAGCTTGGAGATGATTGGCTCCATGCCATGGGGCTATGCCTGCCCTGACTTACTTCCATAGTAAGTAAAGCTGGAAGAACACAAGAATGCTGACAGGCGTAACTGACTGGGGGAGGAGTTAGAAATAGGGCTGCAGAGGAAGACTGGCGCTGGGATTTAACCCAGGCAGCAGCCATGAGCGGTGTTTTGGGACCATGCAGCTTTGGCGAGAGTCACGACCACGTGGCTTTGGGGTGCTCCTTTTTGCCACATGGCTCAGGAAGCAGAAGAGACCTTGCTGGGAAGGAAAAGGATGAAAGGACTCTTGCTGGTGGGCCATGAGAAGGTACTGCATGGTTTTGGATTAACTAGAGATTGTGGTGGCAACACAACTGATGGTGCTGGGAACCGAGGGGGCCAGCCAGCCAAGCGTGGATTACTAAAATGAATAAGTGGCTACCTGAATCATGAACTTCTGTTTCTTTTCCTGAGATACGGTACCCCTGACTGGGCAATGGGGGAAAGGAAGGACTGTGAGTGTTTGTGGGTATTCTAAAGGAATTGAGCATTTTAATGAAGACATTAAGTCATTATTCTAAGTCTGTATAACTTTTTAAATAAATAATTACTTTCCTTTTCACCCGTACCTGGCATTGAGAGATGTCTTTCCCTGGTGATGGTCAAGGCGAAACTAGTACAGAAGGGGTGGGCACCTGGAGCACAAGGGGTGTTCATTCAGTAATAGTATATTGTTCATTCCCTTACCTTTGCTGGGTCTGTTCTGTAACAATACAAAAATTAAATGTTTGGCTATGACAATCCCATTTACAATAATTTGAGATCAGTGTAGCTAGCCAGGAAACTGAGGTTGTGGACCAGACATGCTGGTGTTTTAACTATTTAAAAAACCTACCTATTTCATCACGGAGGTCAAAGCGATGCAGCATGAGTAGACCTGATACAGGTACATGAGCAGGATACTAGTAAGCAAGTACACACCAAGGTTATTCACAAGCTAGCCATATGAATTATCAAGACATAAAGGGTGTCATTCATATTAAAAATCTCTTTATTACTTTGAGAAGTGATCATCATATTATAGTAGAAAGCTATTTGTAGATCTTTAAATCTGCCATCAAAACATAGAGGGAAAGCTTGGTCTGGTGATATGCAATTGAGTCTGGTATCTAAAAAAAAAACTGTACTGTATTATACTTGACATAGTTACTAAATACAACATTTCTGTAGAAAATGACTAGAAAGTCTTATTTAAAAATTCATACTGATTCTTCAGAATCTTTGGAAGTCTTATATTGTTTCCTCTCAAAAAATATGAGAAGTATTTTAATAATAATTAAAACTAGCAAATATGCATGTGAATTATGCAGCGTCATATGACATTAAGAATGTGGCATAAAAACAATGATGAGATTCCATTATATACCTATTAGAATGACTAAAATATAAAACATTGACAACTCCAGAAGCGGACAAGATGTGAAGCCACATAAACTATCATTTACTATATGTAGAAAGGCAAAATGATACAGTCACTTTGGAAGACAGTTTGCCTGTTTCCTATAAAAGTAAGTACAGTTCTACCATAGGATCCAGCAACTGGGCTACTTGGTATTTACCCAATGGAGATAAAAACTCAATGGCCCCACAAAAGCCAGTACCAAATGCTTATAGCAGCTTTATTCATAAGTGAAGAAACCAAGATGTTCTTCTGTAGGTGGATGAATAAACAAAATGGAACATACCTACAACACACTATTACTCAGTGCTAAAAGGAAATAAGCTATTAAGCCATGAAAATACATGAAGGAAACTTTAATGCATAACTTCTATTACTAAGTGAAATAACTAATCTAAAAAGTTTGTATACTGTATAAATTCAGCTATACGGCATCTTACAGAAAGTAAAACTATGGAGGCAATAAAAAGATTACTGCTTGCCAGGTGCTAGGGGAGGCAGGAATGAATAGGTAGAGCACGGAGGGGTTTTAGTGCAGTGAAACTACTCTGTATGATAATATGATTGTGGATGTCATTACACATTTGTCAAAATCCATAGAATTATATAACGCACACAAATAAATGACCCCTAATGTAGTCAGTGGAGTTTAGTTAATAATAGTGTATCGATACTGGCTCATCAATCATAAAAAAAGTTACAAATTAATGAAAAATGTTAATAAGGGAACTGAAGGTAGGAAAATAGTAGGACTACATGGGAACTCTACTTTCTGCTTGATTTTTTCTATAAATGTAGAACTGTTCTAACATAATGAAGTCTATTCATTAAAATAAAGATTGCAGAAAAAGGAAAAACTTGCAAAAATCACATCTTTGAACTAGTAATTTACAAATTCACTATATTATTTTCACTAGATTTTAAGGATTTTATGGATAGGGACCCTATTCAAGTCATATTTCCTTCTACAACATTCTAGACAAATACGTCAACTGTAAGTAGTTTAGCATCACTTTAAAGCAGATTTCTGGAAATATTGGCCAACCCAACTTTTCAAGCAACTCAGTATTCACCAGTAACTATGCACTCCTTGGACAAAATTACTTCTGCTACATTACTAAGGATTAACATTTCAATAGTTAATACTCCACTACAAGGCGGTAAAGAAATTACTCAGTAGGTCATTTCTTATTAGGTATGCATATGTTCATCACTTATTTTTAAAACATAAATCCAATCTTTGAAAAAAGTTCCTTTTACAAATAAAGGGAGATTGAAAATTACACAAAAGAAGAGAAATGTTTGCTCCTCTCCCCATGATAACTGCACAGAATACCCAGAGATTAAACACATTGGGGAGCATTGATACAATGTAAGTCATCGAAAGCCTCTGCTTCCAAAATAGTGCAAAAAGCAAACCATTAGAGTCTTAGATGTGTCCGAAACAGAAAGAAATGTTTATGTTTTTCCTGCTGAAAACTTTTCAGAGCCAACACAAAGTAAACAGTAATTTCTGGACGTGGCAACTGCTGAATTTCCATGAAGTCATCTGATTTTCAACTTCCACTAGTGTAATTTAAAACTTTCTGACAAAAAGTTACAACTAATTTATATTAAAATATTAACTAAAAAGAGTAAATTTTACAAGCCAGTGAAAACACTCTTGTTTGATGTTAATACTCTTTTGTCTATTTAGGTCACTTATTAATTTAACAAACAGTGATTCCTTCATATCGTGTGAGGAACTGTTATGAATTGCAAAATATTTTGGAAGCAATATGAAAACAATTTGCATTCTAAATCTTAGATTCCAGATATATTTTTGTCTCAATAAAAAGACAATTTTTAAAGACAACCCCATGTCCTACCTTTTGAGAAAATCTATCACAGAGTCCTCTTCTTGTTTTATTTTCACCTGAAAGTCTAAAAATGGAAGGAAAAAAATGAAGGACATAAAAACTAAAAGAAGAAAAAAAGGCCCAGTTAACATAAGGAATGATGAATGCAAGAGTAATTTTATTTTAAAATATTTATAACATTAGAAACCCATTAATCTATTGAGGGCTTATTTTGTGTTATGCATTGCACTAGACCCCAGAGCTAAAATAGTGAGTGAAATATATACATAGCCTTGGTCCTCCTGAAGTTACAGCGTGGGGTGGAGAAAAGAATTTGTTACTTTAAAACATGGATCTATAAATGGAAACTGAAAACCATCCCCTTAAAGACCTATGCAGAAGGCTGGTCAGGAAAGTCATTCCTGTAGAAATGACATTTGAACTATGCTTTCGAGGATGAGAAAAAGATGACAGATATTAAACAAAAGTAATAGCAAGTGCAAATGCACTAAGACAGAGCATGACAAATTCTGGCAGTAGAAGGAAGGTAAGCCCAATTGGAATGTTCAAATAAAGAAGAGAAATGGGCTCAAATATATAGTTTATTTTTATGATACATTCAGAAAATGAAAATATTCAATGGAATTGAATATTCAATGAAATATGTAAATAAGCTTTTTTACATAAGAAAATTTTATTTTTTATTTTCTTACTGTTACCAGACAAAAGCAGGGTTCAGCTGCCTGCCACTACCAAAAGGCAAACTTTAGATACAAAGGTTATAAGAAAGGAAAAAGAGTTTTATTTGGTTGCTGAGCAATCTGGGAGAATGGGACCTGTCATCTCAAAGCTCGTCTCCTCCAGTAAATCCAAAAACCCACCTATCCTCAGCAAGACCAGAACAAAAGCCCGTGCCCAGATTTCCTTGTCCATTTTAAAGTACCATTCTTTGAAAACACAGGTGGCTGCCAACTGATCATCCAGGTAGCTTAGCTTGTTCTCAGCTGCTGTCTGGCTTCAGACTCCCTTATGGAGGCTATGTGTGGTACCAGTGCTACCATTGGCCATTTGACTTCTCAGGCTATAAGATTCTTTGCCTGGGGTCAGGGGAGCAGGGGAAGGGGAGGGGGAGGGGAGGGGAGGGAGAGAAAGAGGGAGAGGGAGAGGGAGAGGTTCTTGGTTTCCTTGGGCTTATATTAGTTTTGTGTATGGAAGAGGCCAGGTGGTTTCTCAGAATGTCCAATTAACTTCCTAAACTTTCAACTACTTTGGTTGGGTCCACCTCCCAACCATTCCTTTCTTTCCCATGGCTAGACTGACATAACTCTTTGGTCTAGCACTTCCCCCTGCCACCATTTTAACTTCTTTTGTGCATGCACCAGCCTTGTCCTAGTCCCATCCCATGTCTGGTACCTGACAGGAATAGGAGGGAATTTTCTTTCTTACCCAATTATCTTGCTAGCCTTGCTCATGCTCATTATAAGAACACCTTGCCCAGGATCAGGGGAGCATGTACTTGGTTACCTGAGCAATGTGGCCCTGCCTTGGGACCTGGTACTGCCTCATCATGGCACTGGGCAGTTTGTGATCTCCCCTGGCATCCTCTCCTGTTCCCCACCCTCAGCCTGCTCTCAGAAGTCTGCACAAGCTTTCTATCAGTATCACTACGACCTGAAAAATAGTGAAAATGTTAGTGACAGTTCTCCCATTGAGTTGGTAGTTACCTTGGTGATAACCAGCTTTCCTTACAAGTGTCATCATTCTAGATTGCTATTAAGGAAATTTCAAGTGCTAGAATAAGCCATAATATAAGGGCACCTACTTGCTATTTTGGTGACAGTAGCTGAATTTTTGTTTTACTTATATTTACAAATTGAATTTTAGTGTAAAACAATTATAATGTGTACATGACAAATGTACACATGAAGAAAAGTGGGGAGTAAGAGCTTAAGAAAGTGGTTGATCCTCCTGCATGATTTTTTGCCAGCTCCAGGAAACTGATTCCATCCCTATGGTGTTCTTCAAAGAATTGGAGTCACACACTAGAATAGGAAATGAAGTTCAATGACCCTTGCTAGTATGAACTGTATGAGCCAGCAAACACAGGATTTCCACTTTATTCAGAGTTTTCTTCATTGGCCCTTGGCTATCTTTTCACAGACAAGACTTTCTCTTGATAAAAAATTATTAAAAATATTGACATGGAAGCACACAATGTCTTTACTATATATCACTATGTTATTTTGAATTATTGCCATAATGATTAGGAAGTAGTGTATTGTTTTAGAAAAAGTCTGAAATAAGAGTCTAAGTAGGTCACACAATTATTTTAGGTTTTATCAGTGATAAAACTACAAGTTCTTCACTCAGGTCTCTTAGAAAATTGATATAAAGTATAGCTTTCATCCTAGCCTATAATTTTCTGTGTAATAGAGGTGCTTCTTTTGTCATATATCAGAAACAATACTCAAGGAATGATATTATGAGCAGAGCCGTACCATGATGCTTGACCTTGTCACCTACAATCATTTCCATACCATTCTGGAAACTTCTTTACTAACACTGATAAAAGGTTTAATTGATATCTGATTTTTTTTTCTAAAATTATATGTGTATAAACATATTATAAAACTAGACCATAAACATATCAAAGCACATCTAAGTAGTAAAGTGCCAATGATCAAACATCATATCCCTGTAAAGGGTTTTTTTTTTTTTCCGCTTTGCTTTTCTATAACCAGAAATTTCTTGATCTTTGAGAAGAACTCCCAGATTTTGTAACTATTTCTTCGTAGACAAAATGCATGCATAATTGCATCCAGTTTTACTAATATTGAACATTAGGATGTCTTTTTATTTCTTAGAGAAGAAAAAATAGCTCAGTTTAAAATAGCATGTGCAGACTTGGAGAAAAGGAAGGGTAGAAGAGCCAGGTGTTTCAAAACATTTAAGTAAATGAACATGTAGTGCTTTGAACTGATATATTTTTAATGTGTTCTTAGAAAACGTATTTTGACTCAAGACTTAAAGCAAAAAAAGAATTTAAAATAAAGCTATATTTTTTCTTATGTCCTATGAATTTAACCTCTAGATATTTATCCAAATGTGTCCACAAAATGTGTATAAAAATTCAGAGTAGCTTTATTCATAACAACTCAAAATTAGAAAAATTGCCTATAAATAAGAGTAAATTAAGAAATTATATTTATATAATGGAAGACTACCAATATGTGCAAAGACATCAATAATACAGATGAATATTATAAATGAAAGAAGTCTGTGGTAGTTCCTCAAGATAGGAATACCCTCACTTCATGTAACCCTGTATAATCTCCTTGAGTGTGGGTGAGAACTGTGATTAGAAAGCATGTCCCTTTTATGACTAGGTTACATAATATGGCATCAGTTAAGCTCCCAAGTTCCCAAATCCATTGATTTTGAGTTAAGTGAGATATTATACTAGGCAGATCTGACTTATGAATGAAAGCTCTTCCTGAAGAAAGACAATGTCTTCCTAGAATCAAACAGCCATATTGTAAACTACCTATGGGAAGGACCTCAGCCTTAAAACCATAAGGAACTGAATTCTGTCAGCATTGTCAAAGAGCACAGAAGAAGACTTGGAACTCCGGAAAGGAAAGCAGTCCCAGAAGACACTGACTTCAGCTGTGAGACCCTGAACAGAGGACCTCACTAAGTCATGCCTGGATTCCTGACACATGGAAATTGTGAGATCATGAAGATTGTGTCAGAAGCTACTGAATGTGTGGTAACTTGTTATACAGCAATAGAAAACTTATAGAAGCCAGACATAAAAGGGTACTATGAATAGCTCCATTTATATAAAATATTCAGGAGCGAGAATAATGGATTTACAGTGAAAGATTAAGAACAATGTTTGCCTCTACTGGTGGAGGTGAATGAGTGGCAAGAAGCCTGAGGGAAATTTAGGTGTGATAGAAATGTTGGAGCTATATACTTACCACCTGTGCATTTCACTGATCCTTAAATATATCTCAAAAATTGTGGGGATGAAAAACTCTTATATTTATATGTATCTTATTTCTGCAAAGTCATTGCTCTTTGTAATTTTTTAAAATTTTATTGTGTGTCATTTTGGGTGTATAGCTAAGTGCTTATACAATCATACTTTACACATTTCCAGTACCCCAACAGACACCATACACAGATATCACAATATTATTGACTATATTCCTTATGCTGTACTTTACATCCCCATGACTGTTTTGTAACTACCAAACTGTACTTCTTAGTCCTTTCACCTCTTTCACCCAATGTTCCGACAATCCTCCTCCCCTCTGGCAACACTCAGTCTGTTCTCTGTATGTATGAGGTTGTTTCAATTTTGTTTGTTTGTTTATTTTGTTCTTTAGATTCCACATATAAGTGAAGTCATATAGTACTTGCCTTTCTCTGACTACTTTTACTTAGCATAATACTCTCTATGTCCATCTATATTATCCCAAATGGTAAGATTTCAATCCCCACCCCCACTCACCCAAACTATAATTATGGCCCTGAATCCAAAAATGGCCTTCCATATTTTTGTAAATAAAGTTTTATCATAGCACAACCTGTGTAACCATTTATACATTGTCTGTTACTGCTTTAATGCTACACTGGCAAAACTGAGTAGCATGTAATAGAGACCTAACAACCATGCAGCCCACAAAGACTAAAATATTTGCTATTTGCACCCTTACAGAAAAAATTTGCTAACCCTTATTTAACATCATTAACTTTTCCTTCACGTTTGAGACTTTGATTAAAAGAAATTTAATTTCAAACTTTTGCTAATTATGTTACATAAGGCAAATTATGTAATTTCTCTAGTATCTTCATTTAAATAGATAGATGATGATAGATAGATAGATTATGCATAAGTGAAATGACAAAGTTTTTACACCATATTCCCTGTTGGATGGATTATTTGGTATGTGAGATATCAGTATCATATCTACATGATAAATAAGAATCATGTATGAAAATGTATCATGAAAATAATTTTTTAGGTAAAAGTGTTACCAGACAGGGCCCTGCCCTAAGTGGGTCTGCCTAGGGCCAGCAGGTAGTGTGTGAGTTCTCAACTTCATGTAGGAAAGATTTCAGAATGTGAGTCCAAGTAACTATGAAGGTACATTTATGAGAGCTGGAGACAGTGAAACAAGGAAGAACTTATGAAATAACAGGGGAACCTGGGCTGGGCTGCCTTAGCTCATTGGGAAGTCAGAGAAAAGTGGCCCTTGTGGGCAGGTTCAGACTGTTAGCCTGGGACAAGCTGACACTTCCTATTGCTTCCCTGGCTGCAAGTCCCTTAGAAGTTAGGAGATGTGTGCCCGAGGGAGAAGAAGTGAGGGAAGAAGAGGGGAAAGGGAATGGTGCAGGCTGCTCCACAGAGGGAGACTAGGGGTTAGCTCCTTTGTCTTAAAGCTTTTATCTCTCTCTTGTAGGTGAGACTCTTAGGGGAGGGGTCAGAGGACAGCTTCAGAGAATATTCATCAGTTTTTCAGGTGAGCTCTTTCAGGGTTGTGGTCTCCACTGACCGGTCAGTGCCAGAGCAGGCCCTACCATCACCCACCTGGTTTTGCTGCTTTTCTTGGCCTGGAGCTGAAATACAACTGCAAGCTAGAAGTTATTTCTGAAGAGGTGGACTTTTGGTATCTGGCCATAAATTGCTCAGCTTTTGTGTTCAGCTATCTGCATTAGTTTCCTTATTCCACTTGCTGAGGAATCTTCCTAACTTCTTACTATCCTGCTCCAAAATTACTATTGCAAATAATGGTTTAAAGTAAACATCGCAAACTTATAGAACCTCTCTTTAAATGCTCAGAGTTATGGCTATTCAGATTCAAACTTTTGTCCTGAAGATATTAACTAACTAGGTACTGATGTCCCATGTCTTTCATTTTAAACTATTAAGTATCTCTGAAACACTAGGTAACAAAGCAAATAATCAGTCTAATCTTTGTGTCCAAGTAACTAATATTTTTAAGCTAACCCTTTATTAAATTTAAAAGGACTTTTCTTTTTTCCCTTGTCAAGAAATCTTATTTACATTTTGAAATTCTGTGTTATATTGACACAAGGCAGAATTTATATTTTGGTGTTTGGCCTCTGGAAATTCAAATTACATTTCTGAATTCATAATTGTTATTTATAAGATCCATTATTTTGATGAGAAAGTAAATCTTATATAGGACAGCATAATACTCAAGAAAGAATCTTGAAAGTAAATGCTTTGGAAAAAAATGTAGTTGTAATTTTTTAGAACAGAGTAGTCAGAGTAGGAGTTCTTAGAAAATAATGGTGTTATTTAAATTCCACCTCAAAAACGGAATGACAATTGGCTTTAGAGAACTGTTGTGTTCCAAATTCCACATCAAGACAAATTCTGCTTTCCCACAGACCACTGAAAATCCTTTTATATTGTCATCTTCTAAAAATGTCTTCAAAATCTTCCCCCCAAATTAGGATTTTCTGCCATGAAAAACAAAAGCTATTTTTTAAGAAAATAAAATATTACCTCTCTCAATTAAGCTTCATGACAATGAAAACACTGGCAGATTTCAGAGACTACAAAATTTGAATATTTTTTAAAATTATACCTAATCATTTTATTTTTTTCTTCTTGCCATCTTTATTGTCTATTTATTTCACAGAATAACTAGATAATATTATGTCTTAAAACTAAACTTAGCTGGCTAATAAAATCAATGACCTCCCTGTGAAATAATCTATGCTTAAGGGCTACTCACTTAATCTGAATTTTCTAGTCATTTAAGTTTTTACAATAATTATATTTTTGGAGGTGTAACAGAACCTGCCTGTGGGTCTTTTGCTCTGGGTTCTTTTGCTTGCCACCAATAAGAAGTGTGGCTTTCAATGCCAGAGTTTGGTAAAAGGAAAGGCATTATTTAATTAAAAGTTATACAGGTTCAGAGTAATGGTGGAATTTTGCTATTAAGTCCCACTCCCTTTGAACATCCAAAAAGCGCTGCCTCCCGCCCCCCACCAGCCCCCAACATTTCTGCCAAATCAGGCTAGTGTCAGAACCTGCTGGTCAGAAGTACCGCCTTTCATAAAAACACAGAAGTCAATGGCTCACTTCTCCAGCTTCCTCCAGGTAATCCATTCTTGGCTGGGCAGGCCTTTCACAGTTCCCAGCACCATCTGCAGTCCTGCCACAATCTCCATTTCTTAATCCAAAACCACATGGCACCTTCTCATGGCCAGCCATGAGAGTCCTTCCACTCCTTTTTGACCTGCATGGTCCTGAAAGGTCCCCTCTGCACATGGCTGCCCAGAGTTTAGTTTAAATTCCATCCTGGATCCTCCTCCATAAACCCATTTCCAACTCCTCCCACAACCGCCTACACCTGCTAGCACTCCCATATTTTCAGGTTTCTTGGCTGCCATTGTTAGTCAAGGCAAGCATGGCCCTGAGGCTCCAGCGAACCATCTCCAAGCTGTCATGCAGGCACTGTAACCAGAGGAGCAGCCTCCCAGATATGTCATGAGTCAAAGTCACTCCCATCACTCTGGCCCAGGCAAACTATTCAACATTACTGTGAAGCTAGCCTACTGTTATTGGTATGCAAATTAACTCTCAGTGGCCCTGCTCCATATCTCCCATTCCCCAGACAAGTTTATGGGGGATATTCTATACTCCCAGACACCCTAAGCTCATATTTCTGCACCCCCCAAGTCCTGGACTTTGTTCCGCACCTGTTACAGTAGGTGCTCACAGAAATTATCTCCCTAATGAAAGCACTAACAGTTTTAGAAAGAACATTATATAATATATAAATGTAAATAAACCCTCATGCATATGGTTTGTAAGACTGTTTTTTCATTTTCATTAAAACATGTATGCGTATCTGAAAGAATTGTTTCTGAGATCTAGGCTGTGCACTAAATTGAGCGTTAAGAATTTAAGAGTACTTGTATTTTGCAAGTCATTCCAAATTATTCCCTTTCCTAAAGTCACCTCAAGGAGGAAATGTGAAGCATCTAGCCTGGAGAAGGTGACCCCTCCTACACGCACATTGTAAAAATGCAAAAATTAGAATAAATTTGCTGTCCTGTTTGGCATTATCCTCCTCTGCAATAGCATGGTTCCTTCTCCTGACTCTCACCATGCAGTACTGCTCTTTCTAGAAGCACTATAGTAAACAACTTCCTTTTGTTGTGCAGAAGCTCTTTGGTTTGATGTAGTCCCATTCATTTATTTTGCTTTTACTTCCCTAGTCTTGGGGTCAAGTTCTAAAAAACCTCTCTGAGACCTGTAAATTTAGTGCCTATGATTTCTCTCCATATTTTATTGTTTCATGGATATAGATAGCTTCAGTGTCCTTCAAGGGATGACTGATAAAGAAGTGGTGCACAATGCAATACTACTCAGCCATTAAAAAGATGAAATACTTCAATTTGAGACAACATGAATGGATCTTGAGAGTATCATGTTAAGTGAAGTAAGCCAGATGGAAAATGATAAGAACTGCATGACCTCACTCATATGTGGGATATAAACAAAAAAATAAACAAACAAGCTCATAGTTAGACAACAGAATGATGACTACCAAGGGGAAGAGGGATAAGAAGAGAAAAAAGAGTGTAAAGGGGGTCAAATATATGGCAATGGAAGGAGACTAGAATCTGGGTGCTGAGCACACAATAGAGTTTATAGATGTTGTATTATAAATTTGGACATATGAAATTTATGCAATGTTATTAACAATGTTCCCAACACATTTTATTTTAGAGAAAAAAAAAGAGAAAGAAAACAATTGTCATAGAGAAAATAGTTTAAAACAACAATAACAAAATATTAAATGATTCAATACAAAACTGAGAAAAGAAAGAAAAAGAAACAATGAAATAAATAATATTTTATAAAAATATAATTTACTGAGACTAAGAAGTGCCTAGGTTAGAAGAACTAACAAAGAAAGCCAGACTTTTCTGAATATATCATAATATACAATTTGCCTGTATACAATGTAGAGTATAAAACACAGTATGTGAACTATAAATCCATAGCTGTACACATAAGATATGCTAAGAATAAGATTTGTAACTATATCTTAATATATTCAGTAATATGGTAGTTAGTAGTAATATTTATGTTATTTTTAGAACCACTTTACATGTATATTTTCAGATAATGCAAATAAAGTAATATTAATGTAAGGAACAAATATTTTAGTTTAAGATAAAAACATACATGTAAACTAAAATTAAGTAAAAATGTGCATGTTAGACATAGCCATATAAATCCACGTTTTATTTTATTTTTTCTCAATTTATTGTTTCTTTGGCTATTTTATTAAGACCATAAAATTATAATATTAAGAAGAAAGTCTCAATAAAACAATGTATACACAGGAAGCTAGCACCATTTTTTGACCTGCAGATAGCTATCACAAAACATTTTAGATAAATTTTATTTTATTTTATTTTAATTGTTGTTCAAGTACAGTTTTCTGTCTTTTACTTCCATCCCAGTCCACCCCCCCAGTGCTCCCCATGTCCTTCCCATTTCCACCCTCCTTAGGTTTTGTCCATGTGTCCTTTATACTTGTTCCTGTGACCCCTTCCCATTTTCCCCTGAAATTCCCTCCCCTCTCCCCTCTGGTTACTGTCAGCCTGTTTTCTATTTCAATGTCTTTGGTTATACTTTGCTTGCTTGTTTGTTTTGTTGCTTAGGTTCCTGTTAAAGGTGACATCATAAGGTATTTGTCTTTCACCACCTGGCTTCTTTCACTCAGCATAATGCTTTCCAGTTCCATCCATGCTGTCGCATAGGGTAGGAGCTCCTTCTTTCTGTCTGCTGCATAGAATTCCATTGTATATATGTACCATTGTTTTTTAATTCATTCATTTACTGATGGGCACCTAGGTTGCTTCTAACACTTGGTTATTGTAAGTTGTGCTGCTATGAATATTGGGATAATCTCCAAAATATATAAAGAACTTACACGAATCTACTCTAAGAAGACAAGCAATCCAATTAAAAAATGGGGAAAGGGAAAGGACTTGAACAGACACTTCTCCAAAGAGGACATACAGAGGATCCAGAAACACATGAAAAGATGCTCAATATCGCTAGCTATCAGAGAGATTCAAATTAAAACCACAGTTAGATACCACTTCACACCTGTCTCTGACCATCATAACCAAAATCAACAAACAACAAATGTTAGAGAGGTTGTGGAGAAAAGGGAACCCTAGTACACTGTTGGTGGGTTCACAGACTGGTATAACTACTATGGAAAACAGTATGGAACTTTCTCAGAAAACTAAAAATGGATGTGCCTTTTGACCCAGCAATTCCATGTTTTATTTTAAATATCTATTTACTGGCTCTCTCTACTAAGAATGTCCCAAATAATTTAGTAATCAATAATTTCTGATATAAATCAAGCAATATACATGATGAGCTTAGAAATGTCTTGTGCCAAAAAATAAGAAACTGGTAAAAGACAGAAGGGTTTAAACCTGAAGGAAAAAGAAGGAAACATGAAAAGAAGGTGAAGGGATTAGCAAAAAAAAAAAAAAAAACCCTGTATGTATAACCCACAGATACAGGCAATGGTGTGGTAATGGCCAGAGGGAAGGGAGCATGGGGGCTGGGTGGAGGCAGGCAAAGGGAGGGGTGGGAAACAGGAACGTCTCTAATAGTGTCAGTAATAAAAAATTAAGAAAAAAAGTCTCATCACCAAAAAGCCAAGGATGGAACAATTTTAGCATCAAAAATAATAATTTATTTAAATATATTGAATATGTAAAAACACATAAATTTACAATGACATGGGGTGGGGTGGGCAGGAGCTGGGAGGAATTATAAAATATCTAGGGCACCACCTCTTTGCACTGAAAATTGAAAATTGTTAATGACAAAAATAAAGTATTAATGTCAACTCTCCCATGTCCCCTGCAAATTCACAAAAAAGTAAATAAGGCTTTTCGATAGTATAAATTTCTTCTTTCAGCAGAAATGTATCTAATAAAGAATGGCAAATTTAGAAAATCACTATTTTGCAACACTAATGAATTCAGTTCAGGAGTGACCCTCAGTAGAATAGAAGATTGTTGGGAAATTTGGTAATGAAAAGATTTCAGCACCTGACAATTATCACTCACTTTCACCAACAATTTTATTGATTTGAATATTTAGACTATATTGGCTATGTCCTGCATGTTAGAACATTGATTATTCTTAACTAATGTCTGTTTGATCACTATTAACTTCAACTGGTCTACATGACCACGGAGCATCATCCTGCAAGAAATCTCCAGCACAGAACTTCACAAACCACTTTTGACACATTCAATCCATCACAGCACCTTCTCCATACACTGCACAAATCTTTTTTGCATTTCAGTTGTGGTTTTACATTTCTTGAAATAATAAAGCATAATATGTCAAAAATGTTACATATTTTCTTCCATCTTCAATATTAAAATGGCTGCACAAACATTCTCCAATGTTGATGTTCTTTTTTAAATGCATGCTGATATGACAACTGTCATAATACAATCTAACAAAAATTGTGTTGAATGCAGTTAAAGACAACTAAGTTCTATGACAGCCATCTTATGGAAAAAGATAAATGAACTTCTTTTGGCCAACCCAATACATAGGAATTAAATAACATAACATCTGAGATTTCCTTCAAAATATGATCGCAAATGAATAAGAAAAGAAAGAGATACAAATAACTAGATGAGGGAAATATGTGAGTTTTGATGAATGTGGGCTCTGATATTCTTAGTGTGGATTATACTGTTCTCTATGCTTTTGTATGTGTTTGATAAAGTTCATAATAAGTATATATTTTTAAAAGATTGTCACACAGCAGCAGCCTGGTATCTCAGAAAAGACATTGTGTTTGATATCAAACAGATCTGAATTCAAATCTAGGTCTATGATTTAATCTTCAGCTTGGAGAAAGTTATTTCCATGAAGTTCATTTTAATAATCTTTGTTGCCTCATCCATAACATAGGCAATACATTTTTCTAAGATGATCACTGGAAAATGGGGAAAAGATTCTCATCTTAACAATAGCTTGCTAATGAGGAAAAGTCAGAAAGGTTGACTCCCTCCCATGTCTAAATTACTTTTTAATCTCAAAGTAGTTGCTAGTATTCCTGAATCTAAGAAGGTTTTCTAAAATATACCACTACTATGCAATGCTCATCTAATTATCATTAACAAGAAGTTCTCCTACTGAGGACTTAGAAATAGTGCTGTTATAAAGGCAGCTCACTTGATTACCACGATATATTAACAGAATTATGGTGTGTAATTATTCACCATATTATCATAGGCTCAAGTGAATTGTGGGCCATTCAGGCATGTATGCCCACGGATAAGAAAAGATTGGAAAAAGATCTAGAAAGGATTAAAATTAAGAAAACCTAAATATTATAAGAAAGTTTTAGAGAAATATGGGCAAGGCATCACTAGTCAAGAAATATGTTAAAACTATACAAAATTATATGATAATTTCAAGCAGTATAGGCTTTACTGTAAGACACAGGATAAGAGGAAATATGGACAGTAAAAAATGATTAATGTTTCTAAAACATGTTAAAACAGAATGCTACACAAGATAACTTGATGGGATTTTTTAATTTAATTTATTGTGGTGACATTGGTTACTAAGATTGTACAGCTTTCAAATGTACATTTCTGTGACACATGATCTGTATATTGCACTGTGTGCCCATCACCTAAAGTCAGACCATTTTCCGTCACCATATATTAGACCTCCCTCCATCTCCTACTCCCTTTACCCTCTTTCCACTGGCAGTTATCACATTGCTGTCTGTGTTCATGACTCTCTTCAGTAAAAATCAGTCTTTGGAAAACTGAAAGTTGCAGCACAAAATACATATATTTATTATGTTCTGTTTTGGGAGCCAGGGGTTAGCTGGATGCTTGCAAATGTCCAAAATTGAAACGCAGCCCAGTTTCTTAGAGAGTAGCAATTTATTAAGTAAAACTGATATTTAAAAGATAATACGGTAAGGATTTGGCACAAAGAGTTTTATGGAAAAGAGAACTAAGGGAAATTTCTCTGACTGGCCAAATATGTCTACATCAGAAACCTCATCTGAGCTGAACCTCAAAGGATGAGAGGGATTCGTCATGCAAAGAAAAGTGTTTTATCATGAGGAAGGTACAGGGCTAGTGCTCAAATAAAGCTGAGCAGTTTTTTGTCCCTAAGTCATGTATAAGCACCATGAAGACAGAGAATATTCTCTCACTCTGGAAGTTTCCCCTGAGCACTGTGCACTCAGTTCCCAATCTCTCAAATTACAGCCCCAGGAGACTTGCGATCTGCTTTTCGTTGTCATAGTTTTGCTTTTCTAGAATTTCATATAAATTGAATCATAATTGTCTGTAGGACTTATCAGGATTGATTTTCAAAATTTAACAGGAACTATTTTACGATTCATTATGTTATTTCATGCATAACTTATTTTGTTCCTGTTTATTGTTGAATAGTAATCCAGATATAATTTATTTACCATTCTATCAGTTGCAGTCATTATAAATAATGCTACTGTGAACATTCATATATATATTTTAAGGACATATATATTTTCAATGTTGTTGCATAAATACCTATGTATAGAATTATGCAAAGATAGTATAACTCCGTTTTCCAAAGTAGGTGCACCATTTTGCATTTTCTTCATACAATGCAGGAGTTCCAGTTGCTTTATGCTCTTACCCAAACTTGGTGTTACCAGGATTTTTCCTCCAGCTCTTCTAATGGGTGTATAATTATATTTCATTGTGGGTTTAATTTTCATCTCTCTGATAATTCGTGATGCTGAAAATTTTTGATGTGCTTAAAGACCATTACTATATCTTCTCTTGAAAAGTATCTGTTCAAATCTATTGCCCATTTTATTTATATTTATTTTTGTTGTTTTCTGAGTTAATTTTATTCCTTAATTAAGTGGCTATCTTCATGGTTCTTAGTTTGGCAGCTTCACTGTTCTGGGTCTCCAAAGCAACATAGACTGGGTTTTTCTATGTGTACCCTCTGTGGGTGCTATTCATGCCCTGCCAATTAAACTTTAGTTTCATGCTAAAAGCTTGAGAGGCAGGAATTGACTTGTTTACCTTATCTCTTCTCTTCCACGTGTGAATTTCTCACCAAAGTATATCTGCTTCTAATCACTACAATAAAGTTATTGTAATCACTACAATAACTTTAGATGATGCTTTTCTTTTTTATTATGTCCAGGTTTTTGCAGTAGAGGGTGGCTCAGAGGGTCTTAGACCATCATAGGTAGAAATTTGAAATAAAGTATTTTAATTATCAATCAGCATAAATATTTTCTAATTTCTTTGTTTAATATCTATATATTTGAGGTATTGCCAGATACTTTATTGTAACTATTTTCTAATTTAGATCCACCATAGTCAAAGCATGGATTCTAATTTTAATCCTTTTAAATTATTAAGGTTTATTTTATGGCTATTACAGTGAATGATCATATTCATATAAAAAATGTACATTCCAAAGTTGTCCAGAGTAGACTATTCTAAATGCCAATTAGGTCAAAATGGTTGATAATGTCATTCAGAGCACATCTAACTTTACTGACATTTTGTCCACTTATTCTGTAATCATGCTCTACCAGGGCCTTAAGAGAATAGTTTGACAGCTTTCTGGGGAAAGGGTGATTTTGTAAGGGCTTTCTCAGCCATATGAAAGAGTATCTTGTGTAATTTATTTCTACATTCTCTTTTCAGTATATTTATACTTTCTGAATGTCTATTTTTAACTCAACCGATAATTTAGTCTAAAATTTCCCAAGCTATTTTTAATTAAAGAATATTTTTAGGAATGTTGATAGTTGTTTTATTATTGGAAAAGAGCTATAGAATATTTTGGGAACAAAATTTTGAGAAACACTACCTCTCATAATCCTCTCATAATCTACACTTCTTAGAGATTTATGAGGCTCATTAGCAAGTAAGTTCTGAGAACTACATTAAACTTTGTTGAAATCACTAATTTTCTAATGTCATAAATGTAGAATCTTTCCTTTACGTAACACTTAAGGACATGACATGTGGCAAAAGTTACGTGAGCTACACTTCTTTTCCTGACAATAAATTTTCCATATGGAATTTCTTTAAAAACTTTCCCATATTTCTTTCTACCTGAAGTTAATGAAAAGTATGCTGACTCTGTGTAAACCCTTACCCACTGTCAGACAGCTTTAACATAAAACTGATGTATAAGTGGCCTTTATATTTCAAATACCCTTAATGAGATCTCTTAGAATTTTGGGCTTATAAGCAGTCATTTTGCTCAATGTTGCCAGGCCTCAAATTTCTTGCATTTTCCTTTTCTATTTTCACTTGTCTTTCAAACTGACAAGTTTTTTCTAGGGCTTGTCTCTTTCTTGTGGTACCTTGCCAAAGACTGCTAATAACAACCAAAACTCACAATTAGCATTTGTTTTCCAATCTTTTTCCCTGAGGCACAAATATCTTAGATAATCTAAAGATCGGCCTCCCAAATATTTTGTAATAATTCACCATGTAATAGCATTTTCTTCACTCTGCACCACATAGTATGAAAACAATGCCAGATATTTTAAGGGGTTGTAGAACCCCATCTTTAACTCTGATTTACATGTGATTTTATGGTTCTTTTATGCTATTTAAATCATACTCATCTATAAAGCTGCATAAGTTTTTTCTTGTACATCCTAAGCTATAGGATTTTCTCTCTCTCATATTTGTAAAAGATTTTGATATGCATACTCTAATGTCTACTAAAAACATTACTAAAAGCTTCTATTATAATAGGTTTTTATTTTGCTTGTAGGTTTTCTTGGTAACAATTTGATCTACAAAATAAATCCATTTTATTTGTACTTTTACTTTCATTGTATTAACCAATGTCTTTAAACTAATGTCAGAAAACACTGGTCATAGTAACATTCACAGTTTATTCTTGATTTTAGGGCCTCTAAGTTTTCATCATTTAATACAAGGCTGGCTGGTGGAATTATATATTTATTACTTATAATAATAGGATATAATCTTATAAATATACAAAAATAAAGTTTTAATACTTCCAAAGACCCGTTTACATCTGTGATTAATTATCCAATTAATTCATTTGTTAAGTATTTATTGCTTGTTACTGTGTTTCAACACTGGGTCTTCCTTGGTGTAGAACAGCAATGCATTTTAGTTTATCACTTTATTTATGTTACATTTGAAAATATATACATTTTATGCTATTTGCAGAAACAGTATTTTAATATTTTCTTAAATAAGTGATTTCTATTATTTTAAAGCATTTTGCATTCATATCAGTAAGCAAAGTAGCTTAGCTTTGATGTCATTTTTTCAAAAGAATATTGTGCCATAGCTATGCTAACTTATAGAAATATAATGAAACATTTCCCTACATTTTGGTAAACTTGTTGGTGGCATTTGGGCAATAAAAAGATGTTTTAAAATATTTTATCATTTCTGTGTTCACTAAATGATTACTTAGAGGCATCTCTTAGTTTAATGAATATGACACAAGTGAATAATTTGACCCTGAGTTTGCTACAATTGGTATTTGTAGATTAATTAAGTTTGTCTCCCAATTTTTTAAAAAGATACAGAAAGATTGAAATCAATGTGCTCATGGGCAAAATATGTTCTAGGCATAAAAGTATCAATATACCTACCTCTTCCCTTTTGAGATACAAGTGCTATTAGTAACTCTCTTTTGGACTGAAATGGCATTAACCAAGTCCTCACAAAGAGAAGGAAAGAAGCTGTGGACTGGTTGCAAGATATCAACACCCAAGTCTTGATGTTAATTAAAGTGGTCTGCCCACACTAAATAGGGTAGATTAACTCCTATGCTCTTCCAAGCAATCTGTCCCATTTAGGTTTTATTTTTTTCTAAAGATTTGTTTGTTTGTTTGTTTATGTATTTATTTATAAAGGGAGGATAAAGGAGGGAGAAAGACAGAGACAGAAACATCAATGTGTGGTTGCCTCTCAAGTGCCCCTTCCTGGGCATCTGGCCTACAACCCAGGCATGTGCCCTGACTGGGAATCAAACTGACAAACCTTTGGTTCTCATGCTGACACTCAGTCCACTAAGCCACACCAGCCAGGGCCCCATCGAGATTTTATAAGTATAAAATAAAGAGTCTTAAATTTTATTTTTGTTTATTTTGTGAGCCATTATGTTCATCTATGCAGGAATCTAAGGTTAGAAATGGTAAGATGTCACATCAGCTGCTGCTAGGGAAATATTTAACAGGGTGGGCTCCACCTCTGACACTAACTATAGCACCATTAGTTCAAAGGGTGCTATGGGAATGGAGTTTTTGTAAAATCACCCTTGGACCAGTTCTGGTCCAGTTACAACTAACCCTCCCTGTCCTCCATCTTATGCCAATTCTTCTCAATTCCCCTTTTCCTTCTCCCTGTCAGTGTGTGTGTGTGTGTGTGTGTGTGTGTGAGTGATCTAAGCCCAGACATCAGAGAAATCTTCTCTCCTGTATACAGCAGTTGGTTTGCAGTGGGTATAGGATCCAAATGGACAATGAGAGTTTCCCCATACCTAACTAGCATAGAAGTGAAAAAAGAAACATTCATTCTTATGTGTCATAAGTGACAAGAAAAATGTACAGGAAAGCTGTCTTTGCCCTTTATCAGCAAAAGGAATGGAAACAACACACAGAAATTCTAAGAGGAAACAATAGAGTTACCAAGATGATATTAAGTTCCAGAACTTAATGTCTCCTCAGCCTGAAGCCAAAACTCTCCCTAGAATTTTCATTCAAAGCAAACATCATCTAGTCTGCTTAAGCTAGTATGAGTTCAAATTTGAAATTTGCAGCTCAGAGAATTTTAACCAATGTAAATTAAAAAATACAAAAGAATATATATATTCTTTTATATATATAAGAATATATATATATTCATATATATGTGTGAATATATATATTCATATATATATATATATATATATATATATATATATATATATATATAATCCCAGTTTTACAGAATAGGATATATATGCTCCAGTTTTATAGAATGGGTATAACAGTAGATGCTAACATTTGAGGGAAATAATTTAATATTCTTTGGTCCACCTACAAGCAAAACAAAAAAGAGAGAGAAAGAATATCTCTGAGCCTAACAAAATCATTTACCAAATAACCATTTCTTCTCTATGAGTATTTAGACCAACTATTTATGAATGCAGATATTACCTTTCAATGTTCACCTATAAAATTAAATAATTAAGAGTTAACACTTGCTCTGACAGTTTAATAATAAAGAGACTAGATTATATTGTTAAGTTTCTAACATCTCTCTATTACCTTGAGTCTTGAATAAAACATAACTTTTGCTACCATTGCCGAGCTAACAACATCACTGTTTTAGTCCATTCAAGTTGTTATAACAAACTACCATAGACTAAGTGGCTAAAACTTTTATTTCTCAGAATTATGGAAGCTGAAAGTCCAAGATTAAGGTTCTTATCAGGCTCCATGTCCATTGAGAACCCATTTATTTGTTCACAGATGATTGTCTTCTTGCTGTGTCCTCATATGGCTAAGAAGTTCTCTGGAGTATCTTTTATAACAGTACTAAGCCCATTCATTTATGCTTGCACTCAAGACCTACTTACCTCTGAAAATATTAATTTTAGAAAGACACATTCAAGTCCATAGCAATCATGGTCCATGTTCAACCAGTTCCCAGAATCCAGCATTAAAGGCTCAAGCAAATGTTACCTGCTGTTAGGCCCTTGCAGGCTCAACCTATAATGTGAGAAGCAAATATGTAACCCCTTAACAAAACTAAATTTGGGTTGACAAAGACCCTTTTTAAAAATAAACCTCTCAGATAACCTCCAATGCCAATTATGCAAAAGTTGTCCAACAAAATAATTGTTTATGTCTTTACCATCTATTTTTAATGCTTGAGAAGCCCATTCATAAAGGGTGGTGGAAGTGAATTTAGTGAAGGAGAATGTAAGGAGTGTTGTGACTGGAATTCAGGAGGTCAAGGAAAGCACCCATCTATGACTAATCCTAGACCCGAAAACCCAAGGAGAGAGAATAGTTCTGCGGTTTCCCAGAGTGGTCACTATAAGAGACTGTCTGTTTGACAGGAGCCACAACCCTCATAAAAAATTCAGCCCAACCACAGCCCACAGTGAGGAAAAAGGAATAAATTCCCTGACCATTCTCTCCTCCCACTCCTGATCATCTGCCAGTGCTCTCTACAGCTAAAGTTAACTCCAAGTCAGAGGGCAAGGGAGCCTGTTCTTACATGGTCCCTGGCAAACAGCCTCTGGGATAAGAGCACATTAGAATAGGTCAGAGAAGGGATTTGGCAGAAAACTGAAAATATTTAGCACTCTTTTCCAATTGAAAAACATTTTTTTTAATTTAATGACAGTATTTTTTAGGAAGTCACAAATTATGACAATATTTAAATTTTGACATTACAAATACTGACCTTGATATTTTCAGCACATTCATTATATAAATATACCCTTTTTGCATATTTTGTTGCATTTTGTCTTTGAATATGTTGGAAAGTCAGCTGCTTTTATGCTCAATCTTGCTTTTGTATGCCATGCAATTCTAATTATTATAAATTAAAATCTATACAAGATTGGTTTCTTTACATCAAAAGAAAACTTTCTTGGGAGCAGGTATCATTTCTGTATGTGCATATCCAAAAGTAACTTTACAGACTGAATAAGAAACTTCTATTCAAGAGAGCCAGCACTGAGCTGACTGTTTACACAGTTGACACTCCAGAGGCATTGATGGACAGCAGTTCACTCTCCCAACCAAATCTGAGAACCAAAGTGCTTCCTACCTCTGCCAACAGAGTCTGACACTTGCAATTGGTCGGTATTTCTCTTTCCCTCCTGCTCCCTCTCCCTTCACCTCTCTCTCTCCCTCCCTCTTTTTGTCTTTCTCTCTGTCTCTTTCTCACACACACAAAGGCACACTCATCATTTTTTACAAATTATACTCACCCGATCCACCTAATGGACTCGCATTATTCAGCAGGAAGACAGAGGAAGAGGCTACTAAGAGCTCTAAAGGGCAAAGTTTAAAATTTTTAAGTCAAACTTCTTTGTAGAAACATCTATATATTTTATATCTTACAGGTATTAAAAAGAGGAAAAGCAGAAAACTTGCCATGATGCTTTGAATTCTATTAATAGCATCTAAGTTCTTCCAGCCATTTCTAAGAAAATCTACAACTAACATTGTACAACAAACTGGGAATTGTATTTTTAGATCCTTTGAAGTACATAAGACATATGTTGGATGATTCTTTAAGTAAGTATTTTCCTGCAGGCAAAGAGTTAGCCAGTTATGTGGCTAAGATACCACTGAAAATTGTTCTAATCCTCTACCTGCATTGTGGCCACCTGTATAAACTGCTTAGATTGCTGTTTAACTGTGCAGAGTTGAGTTAGTCTTGACTTCAGTTAGACAATTCACACTTGTTCTGAATATTCTCTCACCTCACATGGGCTGTTCCAGCTCTGCCTGGAAGAATGATGAACTGGATGCAGCCTGCCTAGCCTCGGGCAGTCACAACACACAGTTCAGGGAAAATGTAGCACTTCATCTTCACAGTATCTGATAACATATTACCTCTTTCACTGGGTTAATCAAAGAAGTTAAACACACAGTCTTCTAGACTAAGATTTAAACATTATTAATACAAAATCTTTGAACTGACAAGATGAATCAAACTGCACAGAGTAGAATAAAAGTAGAAATGTTACAGGTCTGATTCCCCTGCCAGCTCCCTGCTGCCCTCGTCCTGCCCTATCAGGCTCACAACACCACCACCACCAACAACAACAACAACAAAAAATAACTAAGAAATTTTTTTAAAGAAAGTGAAGAAAAGGTAAATTATTTAGTTAATTAATTAAATGGGCAAGACAGGGCAAGGGTAAACAAGACAAGAAGACAAGAAGGGAGGAAACAATAAGTCCATTCAAAGATAACATGGACTCTCTTAGTGCTCTACCTCACAGCCCTGCCTGTGCACAGGGACCACCTGGGAGCTTGGTCAAATTTGGTGCCTGATGCCACCAGACCACCTGAATCTGAGTGTCTGAAAGTGGGTATTACTTTGGGGTTTTGTTTTAATAGTTTCTTGGACTGTAATTTATAGTAGTCTTAACTACTGACTAGATGGTCACATTTGGTTTAACTCATTTAATGTGTGTATGTATACACACATGAAATGTACTACACACAAGAAATACATTAATATGCCATCTCTTCTAAAGTTTAAGTTACCAAAAATCATTATTCACATAATTACTATTGATTATGTTTTGTCTGGATTTTTGTTAATAATATTATAATTATCTCTTCTATATTTTGGGGAAATCCATTTTTAAGAAATCAGAAATTTCTTTTTATTGTTAAAGAAATAAGAAATGACCTATGCCATAAGATAACTAAAGTAAACATCATTTTACTATCACTTAGTGCTAACTCTGCAGAGAAAAAATGTTCAGGACAACTTCAAAAAAGCAAAAATAAAAAGAAAAGAGATAAATAGATAAAACAAAATGCCTATGCATATGTAACTCTGTTTTTACCTAAAACTGTTCTTTATTATTTTTTTCTGATGCTTACAAACCACTTCTCATTAAAATTTAGATGACTTAAAATCTATTAAAAGCCTAGTATTTAGACTGAGTTATCTGACAATAGTAAAATCGATAGAATTACAGTAATATTAGAGAATAAACAAGAAAATGCTACCTGCAGAACTCTGTTCCTAAGTAACTTATGAGGGATATTCGTCTGCCAATTTCCATGTATCTTAGCTCCACAGACTTTTCTATTAAATAACAGACCTGCAACACAATATATGGACTTTTAGGAAGACTGCTGTTCTGAGCATTGTGGAAAGAACTCCACTTGCTTCCTAATAATCAGTTTTCTCCTAATGTAAAAGGAATGGGCTTTAATGCAAATATTTATGGCTTTATGGTCCACTGTTACACTCATGTAGCACCTCCACCTCACTGTAGAATACCATCAAACCATGTTGTGCACTAGAATCCCAGGCACCATTTTAAGTGAAAGCCTAAGGCTACACATACCAAGGTTTTGATAGCATAGGAGGGTGTAATATTGAACAATGAGAGAGAGAATATGGCAGCTAGGTAAGAAGGAGCAGATTCCACTTCCCCCTATACATGGGAGAGAAACCTGGCCAATCTACGGAAAAACAGAGCAGACAGCCAACAGTACCACAGCATATATGAAAATAGGACATCAAAAATTGTAGCGGACATTGAAAACCCATATGGTAAGGACACTGCTTCGGGACAATAAGGGCCCAGAAATCAGTGTGGGGACCAGGGAGGCTGCAGCCCGGTACCAGGTTCCCACTGGGCCAGCCACAGGGCTCTTGGGAGAGAACTGGGTCAGCACTCCCTCCCCAGCCAAGCAGGATTTGAGCAGCACTGGGAGAGACATGGTTGTTTGAAATTGCAGAGAGGGGAGTAAGGACTGAGTGGCAAACACATGAGGGCTGTGAGCACCCACACATAGCCCTGGAAAGAATGTGTGCCCTGGATGTGTGACCAGAGGTGGCCATGAGGTGCCTGCACCTGCAACGCAGGGAGAGAGAGCTTTGTGGAACACCCGGGGACCACACCTGGACCTGGAGAGAGCATGCACACCTCGGGAGACCTGGAGCCTGTACCTGGTAAACCCAGAGTGAGTGAGCAAGCCTCTAGAGACCTTGAGACCCAGAGACCCAGAGGCCACATCTGTAAACCTGCCCCTCAGCCTGCTGCAGCCAGCAAGAACAGAAAAACTGGTTTGACCAGTTTGAAAGAAGCAAGGAGGTTTTTGTTTGTTTGTTTGTATTTGTTTTTTCTTTGTTTGATTTTTTAAATAATTTTTTAATTTTATTTTCATCTCTCAATTCCTTTTGCTTCTCTTTCCTTCTTTCTTGCTTCATTCTTTCTTCCTTTCTTTCCAATTTTGTCTGTTCTACCTTACTTAGTATGCTTTTTTTAAAAGATCCACAAATGAGACAAAAAAAAATCAAAATTGTGAAAAGACCAGAGTTGGACCCAAAGAGGGGGCATCCCAACAGCTGAGATAGAGAGACAAATTTCACTCTGCTATTACAGAGAAACTGCAAGATATTGCATATTTGCATTATTATTTTTAAATTATTCTTACATCTTTTATTTGGATAATATTTTTGTATTCCTCTTTTTTCTGTTTAGTCTTCTTTGTTTGGCTGCTTATACTGTATCATTTAACAGGTTTCCCCTGTTCTCTCATTCATAGTGTGTTGCTAATTTACTGTCCTTCACTTGACCTGTGTTCCATTAGCACACTCCTGAAGGTCCAATACTCCCTATTCTTGGTATCTAGATCTCATAGATTCTATCATATGATTGTTCATCTAATATTATTGTAAATAATAGCTGTTCCACACTATTATAAATAGTTCACAACATCCCTCCCAGAACTTAGCCCACTTCACAGTCTCCTGAACTCTATTACTGCAGTTGTTAATTCTATTTTCTCAAACATTACACCTGTTTACTATCCTTTATTCTCACCTTACCTCAGAATTTGACCTACCACAACTCACTGCTTCCTAGATCCAACTCACAATCCTTCCATCCCTAACAAGAATCTTATCTTCATTCCGCCCTTTCTGAAAAGTAACTAGTTGGGTGGTTTATCACGGTTAACACTACATAGCCAAATGATCTCCTATCTCTTCTTTACTGGCTGCTACTGTAAATAGAATAGAAGACTCTCTTGCTGTCTTAAACCATTTTGCCTTACCCCTCCAAATGATTACAAAAACGAATAGGTGGAAGCAGTGAACACCAGGATACCTGAAGGAGACTGCACCAATGAATCTCATAGGTATTCTACCACAGAAGCTTACACCATAAACCCAGGGAGTCAGAACAGATCAATTTAA
>PVKM010015669.1:0-27656 GCA_004027735.1 Carollia perspicillata
GCCCCTCTTACCGGTTGGGTTGAATGTTCGAGGACTTCCGCATTTCAATTTTCTGTGTTCTGGCTGTGTTATTGTTTATAAATATTTGTTGTCCTTAATCTTGGTTGTGAGAGGAGGCACAGTGCTTCCACCTACGCCTCCATCTTGGCCGGAAGTCTCAATAGTATTTTTTGGTTCAAACCACTAAGTTTTTAGATAACTTGTTAACAGCAACATATAACTAACACTGCCAGGCTGCAGCACGGTGCCTGGGCAGTGCCTGAGGCAGACGATCAAGAGATGAGCCTGAGGGGAGACTAACCAACACCTGTACATTCCACGCTGTTGGCCCGAAGACAAGCCAAGTGTTCTTTGGTACCCCAGGGAAGGCTCTGGGACACTGAGATCAAGGAAAGGACCATGAGCATCGAAAGCAAAAGGTATGATACTCAGAAGCATGGGTATCAGTATCAAAACACTCGCCCAAAGACCTGGCCTAACCAGCTGTGCCTTAGATGTCAGCAGGCAACTTCTGAAAGCCAAAGGAGACAAGATTCTGCTGAGCACACATTGAGACCACAGTGCCGGGACTGAAGGGCCTCCTACACCCAGGTAACTGGCTGAAAGAAGGAAAAGAAGAGTGGGATATGGCACTCTGAAAGGCTAAGAATTTACTCAGAGAAACTGAATTAACTGAGAAGTTTTAAACTAGAAATGATAAAGTTACTTGGGTTAGGTGAGTTTAAGTTTATTCCATTACCAAGGAGAAATGTTCATGAATAATTTATGTTCAATTATAAAAAATAAAGTCATGTTGCTGCACATCTGACCATACATTTTAGGTCCATTATATATTTTTATTTATTATGAAATATCTCAGACATACAAAAATACAAAGAAAAACAAAGTGCATGAATGCTCACATACCCACCACCTAGCATAAGAAATAAGAAGTCATCCCTGGCTGGTATGCCTCAGTGGAGTGAGTGCCAGCCTACGAACTGAAGTGTTGCCAGTTCTATTCCCAGTCAGAGCACATGCCTGGGTTAAAGGCCAGGTCCCCAGTCAGGGGTGTGTGAGAGGCAATCAACTGATGTGTCTCCCACACATCCATGTTTCTCTCCCACTCTTTCTTCCTCCCTTCTCCTCTCTCTAAAAATAAACACATAAAATACTTTCAAAAAAGAAAAGAAATCAAAGTCCCCTGTGTACTCCTCCCTGATCGAATTCTCACTCTAGCCACTCAGGGAAATGCTGTCCTAAGTGGATCATTTTCATGCATTCCTTTTTACTTTGGCTACAAATCTACTTATCTCCTCAATAAAAAATAGTATGATTTTGCCTATTTTTAATTTTTAAATAAATAGTATCATATTGTAAATGCTTCACTGCAACTTCCTTTTTGCTTAATATTATAACTGTGAGATTCACTCTTGTTGAAACTTATAATTACAATACATCTAGTTAATTCAATTTCTCCGTTTTTTTAAATTTATTATGGTTACTGATTATTCCTATTATCTTATTTGGAGTTTTCTAGTTTTATCCACACTATTTTTTCAGGTTGTAAAACTTTTTATTTTCATATTTTTTTTAATTGTGCATTTTAATAATTAAAATCATTTTAACAAAAAAAATGACACTCTGATCAAACTGCATTTTACAGCCTGCAGGACACCTTGGACCAGCTCGGTTCTTACTGGAGATTTCACTGCCGCCCCGCCCAGCTTCACGTGCAAGTTCTGTTCCTCCCCGGCCAGCCAGAGGCAGATGGGAGCCTCTCTGATGCAGCCTTCACTGTCAGTAGTTCTGATAATCTTTGAAAAGGGGCAGCACAGTCATTTAAACTGATCCAACCTCTTTGAAGCTGACAAAATTAAACAGCTAAAAGTAGTAAATTAAGAAGGCAATGCTTGTGGAATGTACAGAGCATACAGGCAGCGTGGGCCTCATTACAATTCGCCTGCTTGTCTTACTAACCCCTAATCTTGTCTTACTAACCCCTTGTCTTAGTAACCCCTTAGTAACCCTTAAAATCTTGTCTTAGTAACCCCTGTGCAATCATGTCTTTGGAAGGCAGTGGAGTTTTCTCTTCCATTTCAGTCTTCTTCCATTTCGACTTATCAGACTTCTCAACCTCGGCCATATCGGGTTTATCAGACATGGTTGCTGAGGAAGTGGAGGAAGGCACGCAAACAAACGAGAGGAGTCCAATCTGCTCAGTGGCCACCACTGAATTATATCTACACTTTCTTTTTATGGTAATGAAATGGCTAAATTGCTTTCTTGTTTCTCTCTGCTGATTTGGAAGTGCACATTTTATTCCTAATATGCAACAGTTGCTCTTAATTTCTTTTTAATCCTCACTAGAGGATATGTTTTTACTGATTTGAGAGAGACAGAGAAAAAGAGAAATATCAATTGGTTGCCTCCCATATGCACCCTGACCAGGCATCGAACCCACAACCTGGGTATGGCCTTGACTGGGGACTGAACTTGCAGACTTTTGGTGTATGGGACAACGCTCCAACTGAGCCACCTGGCCAGGACTGCCCTTATTTTTTAAAATATTATTTAATAGTTTAATATTATTCATTATTATTGTCCTTTCCCCAACAATTCAGCTGCAATCTCATACTTCTCCATTATTGGTGACTAATATTTAAGTTCTCTTTTCATTTTTACTCACAAATTATATATTATGACTGTTGCTTTAGATGGTCAATATTTATTTATATTTACCCATTTCTTTAAAAAATTTGGATTATTCTATCACATATCATACCTTCTTTTTGAGATAATTTTCTTTTTTTCTGACCAACTTTAGAAGTCTGAGGATGGTAAAATCTCATTTTTTGCTTGTCTAAAAGTATCCTTGTTTTACCTTCTTTCTGGAATACCAGTTTGTAGACAAACAGTTCTAGGTTGGCAATTATTTTCTGCTAGCATTTGAAGGTACTACTGTATTGTACTACTGGTTTATATGGCTGTGGTTGAGGTGTCAGTTGCCCATCTAATTGTTACTTCTTTATAGATAATCTGTTTTCTTTCTGACTGCTTTTAAAATCTTGTCTTTGTCTTATAGCTTTATTATCATGCGATTAGGCATGAATTTATTTTTATTTATTCTACTTGAGATTTATTTTACTTACTGAATCTGAGTATTCATTATTTTTCATTACTTTGTAAAGACAGTCTTCAAATATTTTCTCCATCTCCTTCTCTGTCTCCTCTCTTTTGGAATGACAAATAGAACAGTTGGAATCTCTCACTCTGTCTTCCCTGTCTCTTACCTTCTCTTTCATACTCTCTACCTCTTTATCTCTCCGTGCTGCATTGTGGGTAATTTCTTCATACCTCATTAATCCTCTTAACCAATAATAAATCTATTCCCTGCTGCTTAAACTCATTTGATGAGTTTTTTAATTTCAATCATTATGTTTTTAACTTTTAGGAGTTCGAATTGGTTCTTTATCAATTCTGCTGTAATTTTTTATCGTATCTTGCCTCTCACGTTTTTAGTATCTTCTCCTTCTTTAAATGTTTTAAACTTGTAAGTTTTATATCTCAAAATTCTAATATCTGAAATCTTTTTTGGTCAAACTCTGCTGACTCCTCCCCAGAGTGGTTTGTTTCCCATGTTTTATAATTTTGAATTGTGTGCTGATGGTTGGCAGGATTTTATCTAATGAGATCCTGTGAAACCTAGGATTTATATGGGCTCCTATCTGGAACACTTAAATTGAAAACTTGGCTTAGGGCTCCTTAGGCCAAGCAGGTAGGTAACAATGAGTTCAAACTCCAAACTGTATCAGGGCAGGCCAATGGATACAACTTCTCAGAAAAGACTAATTTGTTGTTGTTTCACAGGAAATCCTACCCAAGAGCCAAGCGTATAGAAACAAGTTTCCTAATCATGTTCTTTGATACTAAGTGGACATAGACCACCAAGAACTTTATGCATGAGTCTCATTCCCAATTTTGCTTGGGTCCCAGGCATCATCTCCTGTCACCCATGCCTCTGGGTTACTGAAACTGACAACCAATACAAAGTAGCCTCAGTCCCAAGGCACACTTTGTTTTTGTTCTCTGGGGCTTTCCTTTGTTTTCCAGCTAGCTCACAAATGTATTTAAATACAGATGTGTTAAATTTTATCCAGCATATCCAGGAACTTTGCAATTGAAGGGGTTTTTTAGGATGTATATGCCACCATAGTGTTCCTCCCACATGTTCTTAAAAGATCATTCAGTTTGCAATGTGCAGACAACTTGGGAGAGGAGAAACAAACAGAAGCAGGAAAACCTATTAGGAAACTATTGCAGAAATCTACACAAAAATTTAGATAATATCTTGGAGGAGAGTGGTGGTGGCAGAGATAAATAGATGGGTGATATCTAGTAAGTGAAATCAACAGGGTTTCAGACATTCAAGAACAGATGTTTAGTGAGAAGTTTTTTTTAGGAGCCAGGAGCTCAGAGGAGAGATTCAAGTTGCGCAGGAGATTTGGCAAGTCTTCCTTGAAAAACTGGTAACTGAGTTCACCGACAAAGATGCTTGAGCGTAAGTGCATAGAGGGAAGAGAGGTAGGTCGTAGGACCCAGCTTTGAGGAATACCAATATTTTAAAAGCTTGGAGGTGGCTAAGCAAGCAACAGACTGAAAAGAGCTAAAAGAAAAAGCCAGAAGAGTGTGGTTTTCACTGAGGTCAAGAAACGAGCATTTCCAAAGGGAGGGAGGAGTCAGCACATGTCCAGAGCTACAGAGTTCAAGAAATATGGCTTAAAAGTAGGCATTCGATTTGGTGACACATGGGAACTGGTGATCTTGGCTAGAAAGGCAATGAGTGATAAAATCAGAGCCAGGCGACAGTGAATTAGAAGTAGAAATTGGACACCCATCATTTAGAAGTTTGGCAATGAAGGTGAAGACAGAGAGGCCATTAACAGAGGACACAGAATGTTTAAATGCCAATAGGAAGGGACCAGAACAAGAAGAAAAAAATAAAAGCCTGGTTAAAAAGAAATCCACTGTAACCAATGGACGGATGCTTTTGGATTACTGAGCCACCAAGATGAATGGACCTTAAGAATTTGGCGGTTCGAACACCTTCAGGTTTTTGGTCAAGGGTGTTTTTCTGCACTAAAACCCTCATTTTTCCACTTCCTCCCCTTGTTTCCGGACCCTGGGTCAATTCCTCCACTCCGTCTTCAGCCCCTCCCCCAACCTCTTTGCGGACAGTGCCCTCCTCCCGGTCCCCACCACACCCCCACCCGACCCCGGGCCACACCTCCCAGTGAAATACTTACACGCGCCGCCTTTGCATGAATCCTTCCGGGTCATTGGGTGGAGCCACGCCTAGTCTCAATCCTGCCCATTTCCCAATTGGAGCGCACTGCCGGAAGGACGCAGGCGCAGCGGGGAAGGGGCTTTTCGATCTCACGCAGGCGCTCTGGGTCCTGGTTGCTATGCGGGTGCTCGTGGGTGAGGGAGAGCAAAGTGGGAGAGATGGGGCAGCGGGTTTATGGAAAACAGATAGAACCAGAGGTTAAGGGCTAGTGGACCCCGATGGAGGGCACTGTTTCGTGCACCGGCAACCTGGCCTTGTCCTAACTGAAGCCGAATCTCCCAAGTCCCTGTGACCTGTGTCACCTGTGTGT
The DNA here is from genome assembly GCA_004027735.1 of Carollia perspicillata. Lineage (NCBI taxonomy): Eukaryota > Metazoa > Chordata > Mammalia > Chiroptera > Phyllostomidae > Carollia > Carollia perspicillata. Next base: position 5,637 of record PVKM010015669.1, read on the forward strand.
TGCAAGGACGGGCGGAAAGAGGGGAGAAATCTGGGGTCAAATGGGATGGCACCAGAAGATGGGGCCACATGCGGGAACGGTAGGCACCCCGGACCGGAGAACAAACACCTTGTATTTTCTGATCAGGTGGAGGGACGGGCTTCATTGGGACAGCCCTAATCCATCTGCTGAAAGCCAGAGGCCATGAAGTGACTCTGGTCTCCCGAAAGCCCGGGCCAGGTCGGATCACGTGGGTATGTCCACCCTCAGGAAGCTAGTGGGTTGGGAGAGACCCAGTTTGGCGGCGCAGGGCTAGGTTGGCACTGTGAACTTTTCTCTGACAGGATGAGCTCGCTACGTCCGGGCTGCCCAGCTGCGATGCAGCAGTCAACCTGGCTGGAGAGAACATCCTCAACCCTCTTCGAAGGTCAGTTGCTGCTGGACCCTAAAACTGATATTCTCTAGAGCATAAGGAGAAAAGGAACAACTCTGATGAGACCTGAGATGTGAAGAATGGAGCTGCCTGATCCTTGATTACTTATCCTGCCCCACTCCTCCAAATCCACCCTCCCTCCTACCCACTCAGCCAGTTGACTGTAGTCCTCACTTATAACTCAGGATGCCCAAAAAGGGTATGCCTTTTCCCTCTCCAGGAGAGATGGACAGCTTCCCTAAACCACAATGCAGGGTTTTACTAGAAATGGACATGGACATGGAAAAGCCCCAAGGAAAGGGAGAGGAAGGGATATGTGCATGCACATATTCAGTGGCTTATTTCCCGTTTCTCCTGCAGGTGGAATGAAGCCTTCCAAAAAGAGGTTCTCAGCAGCCGCCTGGAGACCACCCACCTGCTGGCTAGAGCCATCACCAAGGCCCCACAACCCCCCCAGGCCTGGGTCTTAGTCACTGGTGTAGGTATGCCCCAAATCACCAGCCCCTTACGTTAACCAGGGGAAAATACACAGTGAAGAGGTAGCTCAGGCACTTTGAGGTATACATGCCCAGAAGTCTTCCTAGGCCCTTGATCCATGCATCTTTCTCCTGACCTTTGTGTACTTTCACTGAGAAACAGGGACCCTCAGAGAAATAGGGTAGAATGGTGCTGCCCCCTGTGCCAGGAGAAATTCCACCTACTCCCAGGTCCCTTGCTTCTCACAGCAACATTCTTTAGGAATAGAATTTCTGATTCTTGTATTTCACCTTTGGGACCAAATAATTGCAAACAATTTCGGCATAAATACCAGCTACCGAGTGCTTTACACATATTACAGCATTTAATCCTCACAAGAACTCTGAGGTAGACTATTGTTCCCCTTTTAAAGATGTACAGATTTTGCAGAGGGTTATGTAACTTGCCTAAAGTTGTAGCTAAAGCAGTGGAGCTGAGATTAAAACTCAGCCTGGCACCCGTGAATTTATTCTGAACCACAGCACTTTATCAGTCTCTCAGTTTAGCCCTGCAGCAAAAGGTAAGTTACACCAGGGCAGGAACGGGTCAGCTAATGATGTTACTCAAGGGAAAAATATCCATAGTTCCATCCCATGGAAAGACCCCAAGGGCCAAGGTGGGTTAGGCCAAGGGGGCCCTTCACTGCGAAGGACCAGCCAGAGCAAACAAACACTGTTCCACCGCAGCTTACTACCAGCCCAGCCTGACTGCTGAGTATGATGAGGACAGCCTAGGAGGGGATTTTGACTTCTTCTCCAACCTCGTAACCAAGTGGGAAGCTGCAGCCAGGCTTCCTGGAGATTCTACACGCCAGGTGGTGGTACGCTCTGGTGAGAACAAGGGGCCTGCCTAGCACGTAGCATTGGAATGTCTTCTGTCTCCTGGGGGAGTTGGGGGGTAAGGGGGACAGAGCTTACAGAGTAGAGGATGCCATCACCACTTCTGGTCAACCTGCAGATAAGAGGATGGGAAGTCCCCAAGACAGCCATACCCCTGGACCACTATAGAGCTAAGCCAGCATGGGAAAAGAGTGAGGAAGGAGAAATGGAAGGAATAGTGAGGCTGCCTGGAGGCTGAGGGGTACCCCTGTATCATCCTTCTTGCCTGTTCTAGGGGTTGTGCTGGGCCGTGGGGGCGGTGCCATTGGTCACATGCTGCTACCCTTCCGCCTGGGCCTGGGGGGCCCCATCGGCTCGGGCCAACAGTTCTTCCCCTGGATTCACATTGGGGACCTGGCAGGCATCCTGGTCCATGCCATTGAAGCCAGCCACGTGCAGGGCGTCCTGAACGGCGTGGCTCCAGCCTATAGCACTACAAATGCTGAGTTTGCTCAGGCTTTGGGAACAGCCCTAGGCCGGCCAGCCCGCATCCCTCTCCCTAGCACCATTGTGCAAGCTGTCTTTGGGCGAGAACGTGCCATCATGCTCCTAGAGGGCCAGAAGGTGATCCCACGGCGGACACTGGCTACTGGCTACCAGTATTCCTTCCCAGAGCTGGGGACTGCACTAAAGGAAGTCATAGCCTAAGCAAGAAGGTTCATGGCAGGGCCCACGGCCTGGCCCTCAACAGAGGCTTCCTAGGTAGGGACTGAGGAGGATGAGATACTCTGTTTGCCATGTGAACCCATCTGGTTCTTGGGGATTCCTCTCCTCCCTGTCCTTTCTCATTCTGTTGCTGTACTTTGACTGTCCACTGTTTCAAGGGTGCAGTCCCATCAGGTTGGGACTGTAACGTCTTCAACTCCTTGAGAAAGAGTCTCTGAGTTCAGTACCCCTACATGACCCATCCCTGCCCATTTCTCTTTTGCTATGTATTGAATGCTCTACAGTTTCGGCAATAAAGATAAGTTATCTCATTGGTTTTGGCTCATCTCTTTAGCCTAGATTCTCCTTGAATTTATTTCAAGGAGTGTCACCCTAGAAGACCCCACCATGTGAGGCTTTTAAAGTTATAGTGGGAATTACCTCTCTTTGTTCCCTCCAAAGAGCTGGTAACAAATCTGGGACATGAGGTTATGATAATGGTAGACACTGGAAGACAAGAGAGGTGATGATCCATTTCCGATGGGTTCTGTGGTCACCCTGCATACTTGTTCACGTGGTACCATTAGGATGCCAGTAGAGGAAGAGGTGAGACCCAAGTCTAGGACAGCCTTCAGTCTGTTGCTGAATGGCAGTGAATTAATAAAGCGGTCACACAATGGTCCCAGTTCAACAAGCTGCAGGAGTAAGCCAACAACTCTGTAAGAAGTTTCAGACTGGCCTCACATCTGATTGAGGCCACTCAGTCAACCAGAGTCCCAGGCACAAAAGGAAAGAAACCTCTGGTCTACTTCACACCCACCATCACTGAAAGTGAAAGGGGCAAAGAACATACCAAAAACAACAAACAACCCTCATAGGTAAAAAGAAATCCCAAGTGTTCATTTAAGACCCTCTCCCTTTTTACCTACCCTGAAACCTGGCACGACTTGATCAGTAGTTCCTCCAGCCCCCCAACTGGGGACATATTAATCAATCACCTTTCTTCCAAGGGGACTTTGAGTCCCTGTCACCTACCTCCCTGACTAGGTCTAGCAGTACACATCACAACAGGGAGAAGGGGCGGACACTAGGACCCAGAGACCCTCCATCACCACTCAGCTCCCACTAGTTGCTGGAAAGAGCAACTGGGGTGGCAGCCTTCAGCTCCCAGTGCTGCTCAAGGAGCAGAAGCCAGAGCCTGAAAAGGATCCTGTCCAGGGGCTTGTCCAAGGGCCCAGACAACACAGAACCCTGCGGTCCCTGTCCCTCCTCTTTATCCAGTCTTGGACTCTAGAAAACTTGGCCAGCCCTGTAATGTTCCTAGAAGAATGACCAGCCTCAAGGGCAGAAGCACGAATTGGGGCTGCACTAGAGGAAGGACTACTTGGAAGCAGTCAGTCCCCTCGCACAGGACTTCAAGCAGATACAGGACGATGACCTGTAGGAATCAGGGCAGAATGGTCCAACGCGACAGCAGTTGGTCTGAATCTCCATATTCTAATAACACTTCAGTTCTCATTTTCCATATAATTAGCTCATCTACATACAACCTGTATAACCCCCCCATATATACATATATACTCACACACAAAGCAGAAGTGGGCCTCGCTTTATGCAACATGTGTTCTGTAGAGAAAATGCTAGGGTTAGATCACATTGTCATTGCAGAGCATGGCTTCCATTGAGTTCGCAACACCACGCGTGCACTGAACAGGGGACTTTCTGACACATTTGTCAATCTGTAAACAAACACGAATGCAACAGGAGAGCTGCCATTTAGAGGAACCCTGAGAGTATTCTGGTAATGCAAACAGTCACCCCTAACTAACTGTTTCATAAATGTGGATTTGGGGGTTGCCCAAAAGGGACGCAGCCATTATAGGGCACATCATGAGGGTGCAATGTTAAAATCTAGGGCACAGGCCCTGGGGACAGAGGACCCTCAGTTCTCTGAAAGTGAGGTTTTGGTTTGGAAGCCTGTGCAGTCACAGACAGACACACCTGAGACTTGGTCCAAGTACTTTTCCTCCAAAGAGCCCTCCTCCATGTTCTCATTTCTCCCAACAGTCATTTTTACGTCTGATTTAAAGACAGAAGGAAAGGCCAAGTAGCTCAACCAAGGTCACAGACAGGCACAGCTGAGACTAGAAGCCAAGTCTCCCTCTATCTTTCCTACCAGCTCCCTGCTGCACCACTGTGACCCAGACCCCGTCATACTAGCCTTTCCAGGGCCCAGCATCCCTTCAAGGCTCCCAGGAGCCCTCCCATGCCTGGGAAGCTTCCTGTCCTCTGGCTATCAGAGCAGCAGCCAGGGGTAGGAAAGGCTCAGCTTTCTTGCCATTGTTTCATTCCCCTCCTGCCCACTCCAGCTTCCATCCCCAATTCAGCTTCAAGGAGGAGCTGGCAGTCCCAATCTCCAGGACCTACCCTTTCTTGCAGCCCCCACTCCCTACAGAAACCCTGTGCTACGGCTGAGGAGTTGGAGCTGCACAGAACCTCTTGAGAGCTAGTTGAGGTCCTGCCTCAAGAGGAGATCAGGTCACTTTATGGACCTGTCCCCAAAGTGCCCCAGGTAAGAGCATTCCAATGCTCCTCCTCAGTCCTTCCCTGACCCAAGGCACCAACTCAGAGTGGGTCTGGGTCAGGATCTGAGCATCACGGGGGTCCTCACAGAAGAGGCTAAGCTGGGCAAGGCTGATGCTGACGGGGAGGCAGCCACTCGGGCCAGCGAGGCTCAGAAGTTGAGACTGAGCAGGGCCTCAGAGAGCTGGTTGATGTCCCGGCAGTAAGGCTCCCGCTGCAGGATGAAGTCCACCTTGTGATCCTGGCCCCAAAACACTTCCAGCAGCTGGCGCCGGAGCCTCTCTGTCTCCCGGGTCTTCCGAATGCCACCACTGCCTTTTTCCTCCTCTTCTCTCCCCTGCTGCTGATCACTGTGTTCTGTGAAGCCCCTGGAAGGATGCTGAGCCTTAGAAGACCCCTGTGCCCTGAGAAGAAGCAGAGAGAAGAGAGGAGCTGATGTACATCCTGGAGAGAAGTTAGAGCTCAGTGGGCCTCCCAGCACTCCACTGCTCTTAACTGCCCTGCCTGCTCCTGGCTCTGAAGTTCCCCAAGCTGACCACTAAGTGGCAGTATCAACCCACTCCTGAAGGGGAGAGGGGAGATTCCTTTGAAACCAGGAAAGTGAACTCTGCCACTATTATAATCTATTTCATGTCTAATAAACTACTCACTTAATGGCCCAGCAGAGGGAGTACTAAATACAAGTGGCTGTAAGTAAAAGCAATCATGTTCCAAATAACGCCAGCAAACACTGACTAGGGGAAACAGGAAACAGGAGCTTCCTCCCAGATTGGAGAGTCTATGTCAGGGTTTCCAGGGAAGCAGTTAGGGCCAAGCCCAAGGCAACCTAAACCACTACAGAATTAAGATGGCCCAGATTGAGGTCACACTTCTCCCAAGTCTCCAGGCCTGCAAGGCCCCTGCAAAAAGGGGGCCAGGGCTGGGGGCAGCCTAGGACAGACTGGGGCATTACCTGACTGGCTTCTTCAGGAACTCATCCAGCATGGGGCCATTTCGCCCCAGTGGGTCATCAGGGACCATGAAGAGGTTTCCCACGAAGGTGAAGGGCAGCAGGCTGGATGAGGACAGAAAATGTAATGGTCACAGAGAAGCCCCTGCTCATCTCCCAAACAGCTGAGACTAACCCCACCAGCAGCTGTTAAGCTACCATCCTTCAAGCCAGTGTCACGGCCGTTTCCAGAGTCCTCACCCGGTGGCAGAGCAGAACTGGTTTTAGAGAAAGGTCTGAGTCCGAGCCCTTTTCTCAGGGGATGCCCCTCACCGCTCTCTGATGATCGCCATCCACTTCTCGGACTCCTCCGCCAGGTCCCGGAACTGGTCATTGGAGACAATGATCCCATCGGTCTCTTCAGCCAGCTTCACCATGAACCTGTCTCAGAAACCACAACAGCATTCTGGAATTCTCCAAAACCTCAACTCCAAAGAGTACTATCAGCTCCCATGACCTACTTCTGGAGATAGAGATCTACCCCTCCCTGCCCGCCTCATCTTGACCAGCCGCCAGGGACAGACTGGATACAAGTGTCATGGGTTAGAGAGAAAACAAAGATGAATCCAGTGTGGAATCCCAAGGACATGCCCTCCACTCACCACAATCCTCCACCCAGTACTTGGTGCTTCGTTGGGAAGACAGTAAGATCTAGCCCTGGTTCTGTATTCTTCTACCCTACAGTTACAAATCCATCAGCAATCGGTCACAAACCCATCATGTTTTTCCTCTGAGAAGCCTTCCATTCTGTCCCCTTCCTTTGCAGTTCCACCATTACCACCTTAGCTATTCAGACACTGCAGCAGAGATACTGGTAAGGGGGTCCCTGCCCCCTGCCATTTACCATCTTCCAGTTTCTCCTGCCCTCCCCCAAAAGGGGGACATGCTGTGCCGCCACACAACATTCTTCTTTACTTGCCCTTTACTTCCCAAAGCAAGTCCACATGCCCAGGCCTGGCAGCCAAACCCATCTGGAACCTTGATCCAGTCCCGTTTATGGCCTTATTTCTCCCAGCATTCCCAAAGGTACTCTCAGCCAATGCCAAATCAATGATCAGATTACATCCTGTTCTTCAAACATGCTCTCTGACTTCATGTGTCTCAAACTATCCCCTCCATCTGGAAAGTGATCCCAAACTCCACTGATGAACAGATTCATCAGAGTAACTTTTAAAAAAGAGACGCCTGGGCTTTTCTTTTTTAGAGTAATCCTGATTCCATGGAACTGGGGGAGGGCTCCTGAAGAGGTGGGTGAGGATCTTTTTAAACACGTTTAGAAACCCCGAGATCCACACCAACGCACGTCCTTCTCTAGCATCGAAAAACACTAATCTCTCCCTTCCCACAAAACCCCAGCCAGGAGCAGTTTCCCCTTCCTCCAGGTCACCGAAGTGTTTGGTTTATAGTTTCTTTTGCCTCTTTGAAATACAATTCCCAACATTCCCACCTCTTTCTGAAAGCCACACACCTAGTAAGTGGGCAATCAGTATTTGGAAGACAGTGTGGTATCGAGGATTTGGGATGACAGATACCAGGTTCTGAGTTTCTGTCCGGGAAACAAATTAAGGAGATGATGTACAATTGCTTATGGTATCATGTAACATACAAACGGTATTTTCAGGCTAAGCACATTCGCCATTACCGTGCTACAGCACATGTTGTTCGACGGTGTTCACCCAGTACGCCTGTGCTGTGAACGACTGTCAGTCACTGTAACTAGGCAAAACTCCAAGTTCATGTTGTGCTGTCAGCCTATCAGGACCTACACAGCTGTACACACACACGCCTTTCAAATGCATAGCAAATGACTCAACCTTCAGCTTCAGTTCTACGTGAATGCTGGTACAAAAAGAAGCTTCCACATCTTAGATAATCGGTGAAATCTAGACATAAAACAGTAACATTGGGACACAGGGAAGTGCCTTTCTGTAGGATACTGTTCACTTGTTAGGGAGAATAAGTTAAGTACTTGAAAAGATAAAATATATAATCACTGTGGTATGGAAACCAGCTTTTTATTTAAAATTGGAAATACTAAGAGAATAAAGAACTTTCGTTGTCAACGTTTTTAATTGGTTAGTTAGTTTTTAAAATCTGCCCCTCTCCCATCCCATTTCCAGAGGAAGTGACCCTCTAGAAACAGGAGCACAACGCGGTTGCCTGCGAGGTACAGCCCAGCAGGGTCTATCCCGGGACACAGCTTTAAATTCTCATTTTTCCTTTGCCACTTAGTAGACTTCGCCAAGAGTTAACCACCTTTACCCTCGGGTCCATTTCTGTACCGCAAAGGCAAAACCCTCTGCCACACCTGACTGGGTTCCCAAACAGTTAAGCGCTATCGCTGTATTCCTGCCTAGCACCTTCAGTGAGAAAAGCACGCAGCTTATGTTCTTTAGAGAGTCACGGGGAACATGAACGAACAGAAGAGGTCCCTGAGACAAGAGGTTAATTCAGCAACAGACTGGTCCCCAGTCAGAGACTGTGAGCAGCGCAACTTGGGACTCCGGTCAGATCATCAAACTCCAGGTCCAGTGATCTCTCTATTACGCCATGTTTTATTTACATTTTGTTTTACGTTATTATGCATGGATTGTCTTTCTTCGTTTGACTTGGTATTTGGAACACTGCCTCTGGTTTTTCCAGAATGCTGGGGAATTTCTCCACTTGTTTGGAAATTTAGGTTGTGAGTAGGCCTTTGTCAGCTATTCGTGTCATCAGCTTTCCCATCCCTTCATTAAGCTAGTATGTTCTAGAGAGTACGGCACTACATAAATGCAAAGCATTATTTAGTCTGGTGAAAGAAAAATGAATGATGAATGGGCAAACACAGTTGTCTAACATCCACATCTCACCTCACCTGCGGGCAGGTTTACCTGCCCAGTCATAGAGGCACACGGTGGACTAACTGGCCCTTTGCTCCATCCCCAGGCTTAGAAACAGTGCGAAGGGTCAGAAGCTTCTGGCCCTCCTTCTGTCTCCCACTGAGCTCCTTCAAGGTCCAGGAAAGAACAAGTACCTGTCATCATAGGAGGAGATCCTCTTCCCATCCATGACTCGGGAGGGAGTGAGGGAGAGCAGACTGAGAGAGTAGAGCTTTTGCAGGAAGTGACCCTCTAGAAACAGAGGAGCACAACACGGTTATCCTCAAGGTAGAAGCAGGGTCTAACCCAGGACACACAAAAGACAGGGCCCAACTCACCTCTGACCTTGGCATCCTTACTGAAGCGCCACTGAGGCACAAAGACAGTGATGTCCCGATGGCCACGGTCCCAGAAGTACTGCACAGCAATGGCAATGCCCCGGCTAGAGAAGTAGTGCTGGAGGCCGTGCCTGCAGTGGGAAGGGGTCAGCACTCTGGGGCCCCAGCAGAGGGCCTGGCAGCCTGGCTGGATTGCACATGTCCCCAAGGTGAACAATACTGCCCATCTCATCCCCCTCCCCCGGACCCTCAGCCCCACCTGGTACTCACACCATGGCCACGTTGCTGCCATCAATGACAATATGGCGGAGGTCTGGCTGGCCAGGTACATTGGCAAGGCACAGGGTAAAAGGGTCCTGTAGGGCCTCCTGGAAACGCTGTGTGCCAGTCACCAAGTTGCCCCCCCGGGTGCCTCGTTTCCATGGAGAACCCCGACCTCGAGCCACAACCTGCTGCTTGTCTCCCCTGTCTCCTCGGTCTCCACAATACCATGGGGGTTCAGGTGCAGGTGGGGGGCTAGGCACTCTGGGAGGTGAGGCTTCCCCATTGTGGAGCCGCTGGAGGAGAGAGGCTCCCCGGAGCTGAGCTGCCCTCTGACAGGGACCCTGGGCACCAGGAGGCTCACCCTGTACACAGAACCTTCCTCTTTCCTGAGGCATTCCCTCTTTCCCCAGGGCCTTCCCCTTCAGGAGCCCTTCCTGCCCTGCCTCTCTTCCCTCTAACTGTGACCTGAAGGTCACTTCTTTCTCCCAGACCTCTGCCCCAGGCAGCTCCTTCCATCCCAAATCCATCTCCCTGGGACCACCCTGCTTCCCTCCCTGCTTCTCCATAGCATGTCTCTCTCCCCTTGACTCTTGCCACCCTGTAGGCCCAGTGTCCAGGGACCCCCTGCCTTCACTCAAGGGAGCTTTGACTCCATGGTGTGGAGCACCCAGCAGGCCTGGGTTCCCCTCCTCCCAGGAGGGAAGCCCTTGGGGCCCCTGCCCCCTGGATGCCTCCTGCACCAGGCTCAGCAGTTCCTCCTGGACGGCTAGGGGCAGCTGCAGCAGGGCCTCTCGGTGGGCATCGCCCTGGGGCTGCAGCAGGGCACAGAAGTCTCTCAGCACTCCAGCGCACGGAGAGGTTCCAGCAGACGGCCCTGGCTGGAAGTCCCAGCTCAGCCGCTCTACCAGCTCCTCCACTCGGCTCTGAGCCATGACGAAGGCCTCTGTCAGGCCACTGACCATCAGTGAGCCAGGCGCCCCAGGTACCAGGTGGGCTGATGTGCTCCAAGCCAGGCAATCAAGAAAGAGGCCCTGGGCCCCCAGGAAGATGCAGTGCAGTTCTGGTGGGTAGTGGATTTCATCTTGCAGCTCTGGGCTGCAGAGACCCTTCAGGTACTCCTAGGGGGAAAAAAGGGGAAAGGTAGAAAAAAGGAGGCTGCTAGAATCTTCAGGCTCCACTACTCTCCCCTGAGCTCCAGGACACCTCAGCAGACAATGGAGCCCCACAGATCCTGACAAAGGTGAGGGTTAAACAGGGATCAAGAATCTCACTTCCTTCCCTTTCTAGCTGACAGCCATGGCTAGTATTTCCATTTAGAACATGACTGACGTTAAGATACAATCATAATTAATTAGTTACAGGACTGTCTATCTAAATATTTATATGTGTGTGTTGTATATTCCCATCATAATTATCACTATGGCCAACTTTGTCTGAACTCATGCTTTATCTCATTCACAATAAGCCCAAAGAGGCGGGCACTGCTATTATGCACATTTTATAGATAAGGGAACTGAAACTCAGGTCACAGCGCTGTAGGCAGCAGAGCTGTGCTGGAACCAGGCCCAGCCTCTATACAAGGAATTCCTTGGTGGGGCCTGCTTGAGCAACCGGATTTTCTCTACTGTCCCAAAGAGCACTTGCTCCTTTGAAATGAATTACTTGTCTCCAAGCCCTGGCAGAACCGAGGTCATCACAGCGGAAATGAAACCCAAACTCCAAACAAATACAAAGTTGGAGGGCGTCTCACAGCCCAGGGCCACTGAGGTTGCTGTGAGACCAACAATGGTGGAGATGCTTCCCGGCCCCTTTTCTCCCAGGCCTCTGGGAGGGGGAGGGAGTCATTGTTCCCAGAAGGGTCAGGAAGGGGGCGTTCACCTTGGCTCTGCTGGCGTTTTCCTTGGGGCCCTCCAGCTGCAGCCAGATGTGAGGGTTCTGAGGACAGTCCTTCGGGAGGATGCTCATCCCCACACGGAAGATGCGCTCCACATGGGGTTGCTGCTCCCGTACCTTGTCCTCAGCCTCCGCAGACACAGCAAAGCGGTCAGGGGACAGGGAGCCAGCCCCCCAGGTAGGCATGGCTGCTTGGCCACCCAGACCTGGAAGTAGGAAAGACAGCTCAGAGCCTCGCCGTCCCCTCAACCCAAGTCTAGGTGTCTCGGGCTACATCAGCTACCAACAGGTCGCACCTAGTTACAAATCTGATAAACAACCCAGGAGATCTAGGGCCATCTTGGGGGTAGGAAGAGAATGTCAGATTAAAGGGGCATGGGCCTTCTCTCCAAAGAGGACGTCATGGATAAACAAGGCTGTCTCTCTGGGATGGGCGTCTGGGCTTTGTAAAAGAATGACCACAGCCCTGAGCAGGAGGGGCGGGGGGGGCGGCTCCAGCTTGGTCTGAGTCCGAAAAGGGTGGACGGGTGACGAAAAAGTCCCTCTGCTCGGGGGGCTCTGCAATCACCAGGTCGAAGACGTCCTCTTTAAAATGGATTCTCACTAGGGCTTGAACTGCGCTGTACTCCGGAGCCCCTCGCCTGCCATTTCCAAGGTTCTAGCCACTCTCATCTCCCCTCCCCGTCCCTCCGCGTCCGCTGCCACCCCCTAGGTTGCGCCACGCGCCCCACCCGGGGGCCCGGGGGCCTGACCGAGCCCCGCCTACAGCCTCTGGCGGCCGCCGCCCCCAGACAAGCACTGCGCTGAGGCCTCCGACTTCCACCTCTACCCGCCTCGGCCACCCGTTGCGTCCTCTCCAACCGGTGTCTCTAGGTGTACGTCCGCCCCAACTTCGCCTGCGCCCCCGGCCCGGGCCGAGCTGAGAAAGGCTGGGGGCTGGAGGGGCTCGAATCTGGGCGGGCCTTCCCGGATTTCTCACCCAACAGGGACCTCTCTTCACATCTCGAACTGTTTTTGGAGTCACTTCCTGGCCGGGGGCGGAGCCAACCGAGCTCCTCCCCCCGTCTGGGCCGGCACCGCGCCAGGCCGCCCGCCAGCCCCCGCCCCGCCAGTCTCCCTCCAGCTCTCGGGCCCTCCCCCGGCCTCGGCCCCTCCCACTTGCCCGCAGTTCACGAGGTTTCGCTACCAGTGCTTACCAGTGCTTACCACTGCTTCTGATTCCTCTGGGTATATTGCTCATTCTCCGTATTTCCCGGAAAACAGGGGCCAGTCATAAGAGTCAGAAGTGATGAAAGCCTTAAAGGTACTAATCCAGTCCCTTAGAATGAAGCTATTGGAAGGCCAAGGAGGAAAAGTGACTGACCCAAGCACTTTCCCACCAAAACGATTGTTGGAAAAAGACAAGGGCTTCCTTTCTAACAATGGAAAACATGCCACTCAGAGTGCTGTAGACGTGTGAGGGACTTCGAAGAGGGGAGGAATGAGAGGAAGGGCTATAGGAGCTGTCTTGTGCACATATGCACACACACCCTATCTCTGTGGTCCCAGTCCCAGCCTTCAGTACTCTCCCGAGGGGCTGTCCTGGGATTCTGACTGTAGCCCTCCTACCGGGCTACTTCATCTCTCCTCTCCCTCCCAGAGCCCAACTGCTGTCATTGTGCGCCCTGCCAAGGAGGAGGGAACTGCAGTGACAGCAGGAGTGAGAAGCAGGACAGAGTTGTGGTGCACAGAGAGGTATGGAGAGGGAGACGCTGAGACCAGGTGACAGTGAGACACCGAGAGAGGGCTGAGAAGCAGGGTGAGGAGAGTTGAGGGTCTGAGGGAGAGCAGAAACTGAAAGGAGCAGAAAGTCGGACGCGAAGACAGGAGGACTTGTGAGTCAGAGCCGCTCAACCATGCTGGGAGCAAAGCAGCACTGGCTACCACGTCTCTGGCTACCAGGTCTCACACTCAACTCCAGATTGTCCATGGCCCTGATGATTCTGGCCCTGGGGACTGGATGGGCCCAGGAGGGAGCAGAGCCTGTCCTCCTGGAGGGTGAGTGCCTGGTGGTCTGTGAGCCCGGCAGAGCTGCTGCAGGGGGGCCCGGGGGAGCAGCTCTGGGAGAAGCACCCCCCGGAAGAGTGGCATTTGCTGCTGTCCGAAGCCACCACCATGAGCCAGCAGGGGAGATCAACAATGGCACCAATGGGGCCATCTACTTTGACCAGGTAACCCCCTGCCCTGCAAGGGCCTGGAATAAATCTAAGCCCACTGTGCTGTGGCCAGTTGCCCCTCAATCCCACTGCCCATCTCCTTTCCCTTCACTCCTACCCATACTCCTCCTTGCCCTTTCTCAGTATTTCTTTTGAACCTGTACGTTCCTCCTGTTGGCAGCCACTTGCCACCCCTTATTTTCCTTACTCACTGTCCCATGTCCCAACCCAGCGGTTTCCCTGAGCCCCAGGTGCCCCCAGCCCACTCAGCAGGGTCTGCTTCCCCTAGGTCTTGGTGAATGAGGGCGGTGGCTTTGATCGGGCCTCAGGCTCCTTCGTGGCCCCTGTCCGGGGTGTCTACAGCTTCCGGTTCCACGTGGTGAAGGTGTACAACCGCCAAACTGTCCAGGTGATCTGAGCGCTAGGCCCTGTCCCTGTACCAAGTTGGGTGGCGGGAGGAATAAGCGAAGCCCAGATGAATCCTGGGCAGATCCTTCATTGGCCTGTGTCCTGGGGGCCCAGGAGCAAGGGAGGAAAGGGCCTGCCTAGCAGAATGTGGAGGACCTGCAGAGTCCAACACCGGCCACCCCTCAGCCCTCCCAAGAGAGTGCATGAGCTCCAGGTTCCCAGATTCCAGGGTATCCCTCTGGGGCTGGGGAGAAGAAGGGCAATCCTGAGAAACATGGGGTCCTAGGCCAACGTCTGGGGAGAAATGCTAACTAGGCTCCCTTCCCAGGTGAGCTTGATGCTGAACACATGGCCTGTCATCTCGGCCTTTGCCAATGACCCTGACGTGACCCGAGAGGCAGCCACCAGCTCTGTGCTACTGCCCCTGGACCCTGGGGACCGGGTATCTCTGCGACTACGTCGGGGGAATCTGCTGGGTGGCTGGAAATATTCAAGCTTCTCTGGCTTCCTCATCTTTCCACTCTGAGAGCTCATGCCTTTCAAGGACAGGAATCTAGCCCCTGACCTCTGGCCTATGCCCTCCCCCCTCTCCTGCCCCAAAAGCAACATCTTTGAGGTCAGAGAGAGGTTCCTTCTGGCTGTTTGTATTTCACCTTCTTGCATGGGACCCTATGCCAAACACCTAAGGTAATGAGCAGAGCTGTGGTGTCCCCGGACCTGGCCCCTCTTAAACCCTCCCCCTTCCCAAATGCCTTCACAGTCTCTCACTGCATCTCTTTGTCTGCAGCCCCAGGATGAGAGCAGGATTGCAGAGCTTTGCTCTTCCTTCTTCCACCCCACCCCCACCTTCTAGTTCAGAGCTACTTGGAAACAGGTAGACAGGTGAGCCTGACAGGCCCCCACGAGGGCCCAGATGGACCAGGCTCAGCATGCCCTGCAGGCTCCTTCCTATGAGGAGTGCCAGCATCATGGATCTCAGCCAGCACAGTCAGGAGCTGAGCCAGCCCATATGGACTATGGCCGGCCGGGAGGCTCAGCCACCAGTAGAAGTGTGGGGAGGGCCACTGAGCAGCCCAGAGCCTATAGCTGATAGGACAGGAAGGGAACATGTGACCAGCCTGAGCAAGGTACACATTTTCATTGTACATTGGGACAGCCAGCAGGCGGTGAACCTGGGTGTTTATCTGTACCAGGTCCCAAATGAACTCTGGCTCTCACTTCCCCAGCTGAGACATGGGGTGTGTATGTTTGTTTGTACCAGCTGAGAGCAGGTGTACAGTACTTCCTTGGGCAGCTGTAGGTAGAAGATCACAGGCAGGCAAGTGTAGATCTCCAGGCATGGAACACATCAATGCCTACAGCCACCTTCTAAAAGAGTTCCACCTTTGCAGTCTCCACTTCAATCACCCCCTGCTCTGACCACCGCCTCCCTCCCCCAGCTCTCAGTTACCTGCAGTGACCCTGTTCTAGACTGTCCCACCGCCTCTCTTCTCTCTCCTGATCTGTGCTGTCTTAAACGTTCTATTAACTTGAATCCAGTAATTCATCCCTTCAACCAATCTCCTGCCAGTGTTATAAACTCTCTTACCTCCCTGTCCCATTGGCCCAGCATGGGTGACCCAATCAATAAAGCAACTAGAGAATTATGGTTGATGAGACATTATCAGATCACTCAAGACAGAAGATGCCATTAGAATTTGGGTCAGGATACCACCAGGTATGTCATAGAGACTATAACACTGTACATTAGAGTCAGATAAAAAAGGATTTAGTAATGCTTGTGTTAAGTAGGAAATACCAATGTAAATTTGTGGTTTTCAAAAGAAACAATTTTTTCAAATTATCACTAAAGTAGCACAGAAACAACATTAGGAGAAATTCTGATAGGCATTCTTAGCACCTGGATCTTTACCTCAAACATTATTCACCTTTAAAAGGACTCAGGGTTCCTTGGAGAATAGCTGCATGTCTCAGATAACTCTAGGCCTGGAACATGTTGTTGATGGCAATAAGCAAGGATACTTTCTAAATGTATAGAGGAGAGTGAGAAGGCAAAGGGACCAATTTTAAAAACCCCCATCTGACATTCTGTGGCAATTTGGTAATCAAAAGGAAAATAATGTACTTAATTGGAACAAGGTGATTTTTAAAACTTTATGACTCTAGTGATACTCCAAAAGGAAAAAGTCACTGTGAAGCATGCAAAAAGGCAGTTCATATGCTGAGTGAAGAAGAATGAATATATTGGATATTTTTAGTTAATTTTGATAAATAGAAGAGTATAAATATAGTAGGTATTTTAACTATTCATAAGGTACACGTACTTTTCCTTATCTGTGTAAGCAGGGAGGGGTGGGTATACAGAGCTGTGAGTAATTCCAGAAAAACGCTGGAACTGTACCAAGAGTGACAGAGACTGATTGGCACCATCTGGCCATATACTATAGCTAGGAAGAAAGGAAGCCCGACAGATAACTGCTCGCTTCTCAGACTTGATCCTTCATCTCTTGGGAAGGGGAGCCTCTGTATTACCTACTAATTAAAATGAGATTACAGTAACAGTAAAGCCCAAAATAAGAATGGCTTACATAAGGTACAAGGTTATTTCTCTCTTACATACAAGAATCTGCAGACAGAGTCCAGGGAGGTATGGCAGTGCTTTGGGGTTCCTGTATTCAATTCTAATGTGTGTGTGTGGAGGGGAGGGAGTGCTTTCCACAAAATGCCAAGCAATGCTCAGACACCAGCAGGATATCCAAGATTTTGACTCAATTCAACACAATCCTGACACTACCTGCCTGGATTTTGCATCAGATTCCACAGGTTAAGGATTCACCCTACACCCCGACCCTCTTCACGTCAGACCCCAGCAGCAAACCCAGGCTGTTAAATGTACTTCTGATCAACTGCCTATAGATTGCAGGTTCCAGCGACCCCCCTGCCCCCCGCCCCATCCTTGGCAATTCAGTTCAAACACCAGTTTCAAATCCAGGCTGTTCCCTGCACCTCTGATTGACTGGCTGGGTTCCAGTATTAAATTAAAAATTCTAACTTCCATAGCTGGGTTTTTTAAAAGAAAGGATTTATTCGGCCATTGCTAGCAGAAGAAGGAAGAAGGAGAAGAAGAAGGAGAAGACGACAACGACCGGTCTCGGGGCATGGAATCTAAACCACTGCATGGCTAAGTACAAAAGTTAACGTGTCTGACGTCCGGGAGTTTTGCAAGTGTTTTTTACATCAGGTGTAGGGGAGAAAGCTGTAAGCCCATTCTGAAAGAATTTATGTTCGCTATGCACAAAGGACTTGGGGAAGGTGAAGAGGGGCTAGTTCTGGGAGGGGTGCAAGAGTCTGTAAAGGTCAAGTGCAAAGAAGAAGCGAAGGCTCCTGGGGTTTGATGGTACCCCGCTATTCTCTCTTGGATAATCACAGAAATAGCTACCTGGAAATTAATCCTAAATTCCAACACATGTACGAGAATGTGAGCAGTCTTTTGTCATACAGCAATTAACAGGAATTGCACTGTCTCTTTCTCTCACTCTCTGGAACTGTAGCTTTAATTTAGACTGTCTCAGAATTTTTCCCTTGTCACCCCCTCCTTGTTTCAATTACTTTGCTAGATTCCATGCCCTCTCCAGGTGAACCCTGTCCTTATGGGATTTTATGAAGGAAGGCTTCATTACAGAGGCACCGTTTAATTATATCATCGGCAGTTAATTCAGCTTTTAGCCCCGTTTCCCTCCCCAAAGGTGGGATGAGTGTGTGATGGGACTGAAAGTTCCAACCATCCTTTAGTTGGCTCCGTCGGCAACCAGCCCCCATCTATAAGTGCTTTCCAAAGTCACTTCATTAAATAACAGAAGACACCTTTTTCGGTCTCAACACTTAGGAAATTCTATGGGTTTCGGGAGCTGTGATCCAAGAATTGTGGAAGAAGACCAACTATATATGAGAAATATATTTTGGTCATCTGAATGGCCAAGTACATCTTTCCTATAAATCATAACACTGCAGTAGTTTTATGCGCATCACAGCCCAGTTTCCCTTCCCTGTGTTTACCATCTGTAGCACATCACCTCCTGACAGGATGGCTCCTTGAGTTCAGCCATTACATGATGAGCCTTACAGCCCCAAGGAGTAAAAAAAAAAAAAGAAAAAAGAAAGCCCACACCCCTTTTCTTTAAGGACACTTTCTGAAAGTGCACCTCACATTTCTAACTGTATCTCATTGGCTGGAACAGCAGTTTAACACAACACCCATTTGTCTCACAGTTTCTGCGGGTCAGAAGTCCAGCAGGGCACGAGGGGATTCTCCGCTCAGAGTTCCCAACACCAAACACAAGGTGTGGGCAGGACAGCCTCTTTTACTGAAGTGTGAGGGTCGACTTCCACGCTCATTCAGAGCTCAGCTCCTGACGGTTGAAGGGAGCAGAGTTTGCAACCCAACATATGCCTGTTTGGAATATTGACTATTTTTTCAGTCTGGTTAATTTTAAGAGCCAGCCAACTTGGGAGAAGCTCTGGAAACCAAGAGTAAGTGACTCTCTGTAAAGGACATTTACATTTGCAAGGGAAGTCTCCATCTTTAAGGGTGTTTATCTCACTATACCAGGCCTGCCTTCACTATCAATGGAGAAAGCCCTGGACTGAACTCTGCACGACAACCTTACCTTTGTTTACTGCGCTTTTCCTGGTAACCTCCCATAACCGAATCTCCCTGGCCAACATCTCTGTCTTCGGCTGATGTGGTATGACAAGGTGACGGCATCCACCCTGTTGGCAAGTTAATTCAGTGTTCCTGGGGCTCTCCCGTGTATGTAGGAGGTGTACACATTATTAAACTTCAATTTGATTTTCCCCTGCTAATCTGTGTCATGTCAATTCCATTATTAATACAGCAAGAAGAACCTTACAGTACAGGCTAATTTCTCCCCAGAGCACTGTAGGACTGAGGCCCTGGCCCCCTCCGTCTCTGAGCTGGCTACATCAAGCCAAGTCCTCACAGTTTGAATCTCTCTGACCTACCCTTCTGCCACCTGCCTGACTTCAGTAGAGAAAGTTCTCTGATTTTAAGGACTCCCGTGATTAGATTGGCCCTTCGCAGATAATCCAGGGTATGGTAAGCTATTTTAAGGCCCATGACCTGAATTATATATTCAAAAGTTCCCTTTGCCTTGAAATATAACATATTCAGTGGTTCCAGGGATGTGGCATGCACAGCTGTATATTATGGTCGATAAACTCAAAGATGACATCATTTAAAGAAAAGGCATCCACTTCCAATACACTAAATGCATGGAAAAGGTGTAAGCTTGAAAGGGTCCCATGAAATACAAAATAAGCTTGGGTTTTAAAGGTAAGCCAGTTCCCAGATCCCACCCAGAACTCATCCTTTTTTCTTTTTTTGAATTTTCATATGAGTTTATTTGAGCCAAACTGATGACAAGCTGGAAAGCAAGATCTCAAATGCTCTGGAGAAAGACAGTTTTGCAGTTTCCTTTATAAATTTGGAATACGAATCTGTTTAATGATAATCCAAAACTTGATCTGTGCTGAAATAATATTCTTTTGGATATCCAAATTCAAAACTTGGTCTCAAATGAGACAGTGTCTGTCTCTTGGGTCTACAAACCAATTTTTATAATGAGTTTAAATGTTGGTTGATAAATTTCATAGTCTTTGTAGGATATCTGTGCTTTACCAAATGTTCCATGCTTTTAGAGAAGCTGACCTATTAACCTAGTGATTCTGTCAAAGTGTGGAGGAGGATTTAAGTTTGCAGTTAATGTTTAAATCATTTGATTTGTAAAACATGTTGACTCTGATTTGTTGGTTATATAAATCACATTTAAATGTTCAGACAATTTTTGCTAAAACGGATTTATGAAGTAAATAGATTAAACAATAAATAAAGCACAGATGGTGGTGAGCATTTTGCTTCAGGTACAAAAAGCTCCTCAGACTTTAAGGATCCTAAAAATAGAATCCAACTGCCCTGCTCTCCCTACAGCCATGCCCTGGCAGCCGATCATTACAGACAAACGTCCCACATGGGAGGATTCTCTGTAGACCTAAATCTATGGTCTCCATCCACACCGTCCTCAATCCTCCAGGCCAGTGGTCTCCAACCTTTTTGGTACCGGGAGGGCTCGGTTTCATGGAAGACAGTTTTTCCACAGACCGGGTTGGGGGGTGGTTTCGGGATGATTCAAGCACATTACATTTATTGTGTACTTCATTCATTTCTATTGTTATTACATTGTAATATATAATGACATAATTATAGAACTCATCATAATGCAGAATCAATGGGAGCCCTGGGCTTGTTTGCCCACAACTAGATGGTCCCATCTGGGGGTGACAGGAGACCGTGACACCCGAAGTGTGTGGCTTATGTCCAGTCTACTCCATAATCTCGTCTTGGTCGCTGTCCCTGCAGAAGACCCTGCCTCACAAAGACAGGATGTTGGAAATGGAAGTGGGCTTTTCCGTGCTTTTGTGGCAATCGCAGGATATCCCGCCGCGACTTTAATCCAGAACATACGGAGATTTGAAGATGTCTCAAACATACTTGTAAGGCCACTGTCATTTCTGATCTCAAGCAGTTGATCCTCTTCTAGCATGGCCGAAGTTGAATCATCTGGCTTATTCACAAACGGGTCACAGATCCATTCCTTCCCAGTTCAGGGGTCTTTTGAGATTGGGCAGTAATGCCCAAAGCCTTTTGAATGCTGAGATAGGTGATCATGCACCAGCTGGGAGATAGAAGGTCCTGGATCAGACTCTCAAAATCTCTGTTAATGTTTGAAACGTGCCAAAAATCCCAATGTTCACTCATCACCCCTGTAATTCCAGTTTGGCTTTGAATGCAGCCACTGTATCTGCCAACTTGAACACAGTTGTCATTCTTCCCCAGAGTGACAGATTAAGTTAATTGAACAGGTTGAATATGTCACACAAGTAAGCAAGTTTTGCAAGCTATTCCGAGTCACTGAAATATGCTGTCAGTGGTGACCATTTTTCTTTTTGTAATATATTTTATTGATTATGCCATTACAGTTGTCTCAGTTTCCTCCCTTATTCCCCTCCACCCTGCACACCCCCTCCCACCCACATTCCCCCTTTAGTTCATGTCCATGGGTCATACACATAAACTCTTCAGCTTCTACATTTCCTATACTACTCTTAACCTCCCCTTATCTATTTTTTACCTATCATTTATTCTACTTATTCTCTGTACCTTCTCCCTCTCTCTCCTCCTCCCATTCCCCTGTTGCTCACCTTCTATGTGATCTCCATTTCTGTGATTCTGTTCCTATTCTAGTTGTTTGCTTAGTTTGTTTTTGTTTTTTGTTTTAGGTGTGGTTGTTAATAATTGTGAGTTTGCTGTCATTTTACTGTACATGTTTTTTTATGTTCTTTTTCTTAGATAAGTCCCTTTAACATTTCACATAATAAGGGCTTGGTGATGATGAACTCCTTTAGCTTGACCTTATCTGAGAAACACTTTATCTGCCCTTCCATTCTAAATGAAAGCTTTGCTAGATACAGCAATCTTGGATGTAGGTCCTTGCCTTTCATGACTTGGAATACTCCTTTCCAGCCCCTTCTTGCCTGCAAGGTCTCTTTTGAGAAATCAGCTGACAGTCTGATGGGAATACCTTTGTAGGTAACTGTCCCCTTATCTCTTGCTGCTTCTAGAATTCGCTCCTTCATTTTAATCTTAGCTAATGTAACTATGATGTGCCTTGGTGTGTTCCTCCTTGGTCCAACTTCTTTGGGACTCTCTGAGCTTCCTGGACTTCCTGGAAGTCTATTTCCTTTGCCAGATTGGGGAAGTTCTCCTTCATTATTTGTTCAAATAACTTTTCCACTTGTTGCTCTTCCTCTTCTCCTTCTGGTACCCCTATGATTTGGATGTTGGAACATTTAAAGATGTCCTGGAGGTTCCTAAGCCTCTCCTCATTTCTTTGAATTCTTGGTTCTTCACTCTTTTCTGTTTGGTTGTTTCTTTCTTCCTTCTGGTCTACTCCATTGATTTG
>PVKM010015670.1:0-27660 GCA_004027735.1 Carollia perspicillata
TTTTTTTTTTTTTTGGTCTGGGAAGCTTCTTAATTAGCCTTCTAACTTGATTGAGAGCCTTGCTATGAAAAGTAGCCTTGTTTGCAGGCCTCTGGTTCTCATTACTTGGAATATTTCTTGCCATTGTCTTCTGGCTTGGAGCGTTTCCATTGAGAAATCAGCAGCTAACCTTAGCGGGGCTCCCGTGTATGTTACTTCCTTCTTCTTCCTTGCTGCCTTTAAGATTCTCTCTTTGTCTTGGAATTTTGCCATTTTCATTATGATGTGTCTTGAAATGGGCTTCCTTGGGTTCCTCTTGATTGGGACTCTCTGTGTTTCCTGTATTTGTGTGAATTTTTCTCTCATCAAATTAGGGAAATTTTCCATCATTACTGTTCAAACTGGTTTTTTATACCTTGATCTTCTTCTCCTTGTGGTTTCTCTATTACATGAGTATTGTGTTTCATGTTGTCTTGCAGCTTCCTTCCCACCTGGTTATTATTTCTGAGCCTCTTTTCTTTTTCTTGCTCCTTCTGGATGTTTTTTTCTACTTTGTTGTCCAGCTTGCTGATTTGATCCTCTGCTACATCTAGCATGCTTTCAAATTCTTCTATTGTGTTCTTCCACTCAGAATTTTTATGCTTTACTTCCTGTTGGTCCTTTTTGATAGTTTCTATTTTCTTTTTCACATGGATATAGTTTGAAGTGAGTTCATTGTAGTTTCCCTGTAGTTTTTGGTAATTGTCTGTGGGCTCTTTGAGCTTCCTTATAACTATTGCTTTCAACTCAATATCTGATAGTTGTGTTGCCTGTATTTCATTTAGTGTTCTTTCTGAGGCTTTCTCCTTTCCTTTCATTTGGGGATTGTTTCTTTGTCTTCCCATTGTTAGTGAGACTCTTCTTGTTAGCCTCTGCTTCTTAACTTGATCTGTCTGACTTCTAATATTTATGGTGCAAACTTCTGTGGTAGAAGACTTGTGTGATTTAGTAGTGCAATCTCCTTGATCTTCTGAGCTTGCTGGGGTTGGCTGTCATTTATGTTTGCTCTCTTTATGTTTTTGCATTTTAATTGTTATTTGGTCTTTCTGTGGTGAGTCCTGCCCTCCAACTGTTTAATTGAGGGTCACTTCATCCACCACATCTTCTGCTGTTGTATATGTGTTGACAAGTTGTGTTGAACCTGGTTATTCTGTGTGTATGGTATTTTTAGGCCTTTTTCACACTATTGTTCAGTTGTTTGTTCTGGGTAATTTTTCTACCATTTAAATTTTTTCCTGATTGGTCCTGGGTAGAGATTAGTGTGGCTTCTCCTCTCTCCTTCACCCGTTTCCATTTTTATTTGTTGGTGTGTCCTTTTTTGGTGGGTTTCCTCTTCCAACTTGTATACTAGTATTCACAACTCCCACGTACTCTTTTTCATGATCAATTGGAGGGTGAAGGCAAAATGGTTTAAGACAGCAGGAGTGTATTCTATGGTATTTAAATTACCAACTGCTACAGAAGAAATAGGTGGTCTTTTGGCTATGTATAGTGTTAACTGTGATATTTCACCCACCTAGCTACTTTTTAGAAAGGTTGGATAAAAGATAAGACTCTTGTTAGAAGGGGAAAGATTGTGAGTTGGATCTAGAAAGCAGTTAGCTTGTGAAAGGTTAGGGTATGACATAAAGTGAAGAGTAAAGATAGAAAACAGATGTAGTGTGGGAGAGAATAGAGTTAATCAGAATAGAAATAAAGTTCCAGAAACAATGAAGTGAACTGAGATTTGGGAGGGGTCCTATGTAGTACTTACAAATGTGTGGAACAGCCATTATTTACAATAGTAATGGAATAACAATCATATGACAGAACCTGTGTGATTCGAATAACAAGAATAGGAACTACAGGACCTATAGTAATGTGCTACTGGAACACAAGTGAAGTGAAGGAAGGAAAATAAAAAAATACATTATGAAAAAGAGAACAAAGAAAACCAGTCAAACAATGCAATTTAACAAACCAAATGAAGAAGACTAAACAGAAAGAAGAGAAGTAAAAAATACTAATAAAATAAAAGATGTACAAATAGTGGGAAAATAATCATAATGCAAATTACAATAACTTTCAAGTTCTTTGGAATAGCAAAGTGAAATTCATCTCACTGTCTCAGTTGTTGGGATGACCCATCTTTACATCTAACTTTGGCATTTTCATAGTTCCAGGTTTTATTATCTCACTTTTGGGAATTAAAAAATAAATAAATAAAAAAGGAAGGAAGAAGGAAAAGAAAAAAAGCCTCCTGTTGTCTTTAAACCTGGGGAGCCAGTTCTGGTGGTCTTCCTGTCTGCAGTAGGCTGAGGGGTGATTGGTTTCACTTTTCTCTTTCCTGTGGTCTTGCAGGTATGCAGGCCAAGTCTGAGTGGAACTCTTAGCATTTGCCAAGCCTGTAGCCCATTTTCTCAGTTCACTGCCGGCCCCGCCTGCCCTTCTGTACTGTCCTTGAGGTGCACTAATTAGGGGCAACTCACACACCACCTTCTTGCTCTTTGCTGTTCTAGATGGTAGGCCTCTTAGAGTCTCTTCACGGTAGTTCATCTCCACCAGTGAGTTACGTCTTTCTGAGGATTGCTGACTCCTTAAGCCATACTACTCTCTTGTATACAGGCATCTACACCTTCCTTCTAGTGCCAGTACGCCTATTTGGCAGTGCCTGTGGCAGCAGATGTGAGTACTCGCCTCCTCTGATGCTGTGGCTGGGCCGCTGGGGTTGGGTGCTTGGTGACTGGGCAGCGGGGTCAGTCACATGCAGTCCTGGTGGCTGAGGACCTGAATGCTCAGCCTCTGCTGCTGCATTGGCAGAGCAGTTCTGAGGTGGTAGTTTTAGGAGGGCTGGTCTGCGCTGCTACAGTGGCAGCTGCAGGGGACGATGGGGGGCGGGGGAGGGGGAGAGAGGGGACTGGGTCTTTGGTGCACCACTGAGGTCACAGCTCGAAGCAGCTCGGTTGGGCATCCTCTGCCACTGTAGCTGGGCTTAGGGTAGGGGTGCAGCCATGGTCCTAGCTGCAGAGGCGGGGCCAGAGACAAGGCTGTGGAGGTGCACCTAGGGGTTGCAGGCGTGGCTGCTGCCAGAGGATTCCCTAAAAAGCCATGGAGCACCTCTTTTATTCTTTTTGAAAAAAATTCCTCCTGTTCAAGACTGCCATTCCAAACAAGTCCCTGGCCTTTCACACAGCCCAACTCGCCATCCAGACCAGAGACTATCTAGGTCAGGGTCTGTCATGGCCCTACTCTCCCCAGCCATTGTACACAGCCTGAATGGGTTCACACTGCCCCTGTGTGTTTGCCACTTTGTCCTTATTCCCCCCAGTGACTTCAAGCATCCAGAGCCATCCTGGTAATGCTCAAACTTCCCTATTTGGCAGGGGAGGAAGCCTTTGACTTGGATCCCTCCCAAGAATCTTGTGGTTCTATTCCCCAAATCCCAAGAATCCCAAGCCCAGAAGGTGCTGGGCCTGGGGCTGAAGACAGTCTGGTCCCTGCACTGGTTCCAGGGACCTTTTTGTCCCAAAGCAATATCCTTACCATCTTACTTTTCAATGTCCTCTAAAGTTTTGGTCTCCAACCATCATATATGATGGGATACCATTGGCTGTTCACTCTGTTCCTCAGAACATTGGATAGGTGTTCCACCCATGTACAGGGGGAAGTGGATTCTGCTGCTACCTATCTCACCACTATCTTCCTGCTGATGTTTTCTGTAGCCATGCAGAAGTTTTAAATTTAATAAAGTCCCAATTTGCTTATTCATTTCTTTAGTTCCCTTGATCTAGGGGACATATCAGTGAAAATACTGCTGCATGAAATATCTGAAATTTTCCTCCCTGTGTTCTCCTCTGTGACTATTATGGTTTTGCCACTTATATTTAAGTCTTTTATAAATCTTGAGTGTATTTTCATGTATGGTGTAATTTTGTGGTCAAGTTTCATGTTTTTGCATGTGCTGTTATAATATCCCAACACAATTTTTAGAAGGGGCTATTTTTACTCCATTTTAGGCTCCTGCCCCCTTTGTCAAGTTATAGTTGACTACAGAGACATGGGTTTACGTCTCGGCTCTCTATACTGTTCCATAGATCTGTGTGTGTTGTGTTCTTATGCCAGTTCCCATCTGTTTAATTATGGTGACCTTGTAATATAGTTTGATATCAGCTGTGATCCTTTCTACTTTGTTTTTCTTTTTAAAATTACTGAGTTCATTCAGGGTCACTCATACTTTCATATAAACTTTTGAAATATTTGCTCTATGTCTGTGAATTATGTCATTGATATTTTAATAGGGATTGCATTGAATCCATAAGTTGCTTTGGGTAGTATGGATATTTTGATGATATTAATTCTTCCAGTCCATGAACTGAGTATATGATCCCATAAATTTGTGTCTTCCTTAATTTCTTTCTTTAGTGTTCTATAGTTTTCTGAGTAGTGGTCTATTACCTTCTTGGTTAGGTTTATTCCTAAGTATTTTTTTTTCTCACTGCAAATATGCTTTTGATTTCTTTATTTTTTTTATTTTAATTGTTGTTCAAGTACAGTTTTCTGCTTTTTACCCCATACCAGCCTACCCCACAACCCTCCCCACCTCCCTCCCATTTTCACTCCCCCCTTTGTTTTTGTCCATGTGTCCTTTATACTGCAAACCCATATCTTTTTCCCCTGAAATTCCCTCCCCTCTTCCCTCTGGTCACTGTCAGTCCACTGTCTATTTCAGTGTCTTTGGTTATATTTTGCTTATTTGTTTGTTTTATTGTCTTTGATTTCTAAATATTGACTTTGTATCACTCTGCTTTGCCAAAGTCGCTTATTAGGTTGAATAGTTTTTTAGTGGGGTCTATAGGGTTTTCTATATGCACTGTCATGTCATCTACAAGCAATGACAGTTTTACTTCCTCCTTTCCAATTTGGATACATTTTATTTCTTTTTCTTGTCTTGTCACTATGGCTAAAACTTCCAATACTATGTTTAATAGAGGTGGAAAAAGTAGGCACCCTTTTATTGTGCCTTATCTTAGGTGGAAAGATTTTAGTTTTTGCCCATTGAGTATGATATTGGCTGTAGGTTTCTCATTATGGCCTTTATTATTTTAAGTTATGCTCTGATTACTCCTATTTTGCTGAGTAATTTTTTTATTGTAAATGGATGCTATACTTTATCAAAAACTGTTTCTGTATATATTGATATGACCATGTGCTTTTGACATTCCTTTTGTTTATATGTATATTTATTGATTTGCAAATATTGCACCTTTCTTGCATCCCCTGGATGAATCCCACTTGATCATGGTGTATGATCTTTTTAATGTATTGCTGGTGCAATTTACCAATAATTTGTTAAGAATTTTAGCATCTTTCCCATGAGTGATATGGGCCTATAGTTTTCTTTCTTTGTTGTATCTTGATCTGCTTTGGTATTAAGATGATACTGGCCTCATAAGAAGAGTTGAGAGTTTTCTCTCCTTGGAATATTTTGAACACTTTGAGAAAGATAAAAGTGGTTAACTCCTCCTCAAATGTCTTGTAAAATCCTCCCGTGAAACCATCCAGTCCAATGGTTTTGTGAGTGGGATGTTTGTTGATTACTACTTTAATTTCACCAGCTGTTAACAGTCTGTTTATGCTATCTGCTTCTTGAAACAGTTTTGGGAGATTATATTTTTTCTAGAAATTTGCCCATTTCACCCATTTTCTATTTTTTTTGACATAGAGCTGTTCACAGTAATTCCTTACAATTCTTTGTATTTCTGTGATGTCAGTTTTAATCTCTCTTTTCTTTCTGATTTGTTTTATTTATGTCCTCTTTTTTTCTTGGTAAGCATTGTTAAAGGCCTGTCAGTTTTGTTCATTTTATCAAAGAACCAGCTTCTGGATTTATTGACCTTTTAATTGTTCCTTTAGTCTCTATGTCATTTAATTCTGATAAATTTATTTTTCCTTCCTTCTATTATCTCTGAGCTTTGTTTATTGTTGTTCCTGCTGTTTTTGTAGATGTAAAATTAGATTGTTTATTTGAAACATTTCTATCTCTTATAGTAGGCCTGTATTGCTATGAACTTCCTTCTCATGACTGCCTTCACTGTGCCCCATATATTGAATTGTTGTGTGCTCATTTTCATTTGTTTACAGAATCTTCTTAATTTCTTCCTTGATCTCATTATTAACCCATTCATTGTTTAATAGCATGCTATTCAATATCCGTGAATTTGAAAGTTTTTCATTTTTTCCCATGAGGCTAGTTTCAATTTTCAGGCACTTTTAATCTGAGAAAATGCTTGATATAATTTGAATTTTCTTGAATTTGTTGAGGCATGTTTTATGCCCTATCATGTGGTCTATATTTAAAAATATTCCATATGCATTTGAAAAGGATGTGTTTTTTGCTTCTTTAGGATGAAAGGTTCTATATATCTATCAGTGAAGTGAATTGATCTAGTCTGTCACAGTGCCACAATATCCTTGGTAATATTTTTTGTAAGTCCTATCCATTTTTGACAATGAGATGTTAATTACCCATTATAAATGTGTTGCCTTCTATTTCTTTCTTAAAGTCCTCCAAGATATTCTTTATATATTTGGGTACTTCTATGTTGAATATATATTTACAATGTTTACGTATTCTTGCTAGATTTTTCCCTTGAACATTCTGAACTATCTTTCTGGTCTCTTTTTATGGCCTTTGTTTTGAAGTGTATTTTGTCTGATATAAGTATTTCTACCCTGTTTTGTTTCCCCTCTCCATTTGTTTGGAATATATTTTCCTACTCTTCACCTTCAGTCTCTGTAGGTCTTTGATTCTGAGGTCGTTCTCTTATAGGCAGCATATATGTGGGTCTTGTTTTCTTATCCATTTAGCTACCCTATGTTTTTTGATTGGAACATTTAATCCAGTAACATTTCAGGTTATTATTGATAGGTACTTATTTATTATAATTTCCCTCTTTGTACCTGTGTTCTTCTCTCTCACTCTTTTTTCTCATCTTCTTAAAGCAGTGTCTTTAGCATATTTTGCAGTGCTGATTTGGTGGAGGTGTATCCTTTTAGCCTTCTTTTTCTGGGACACTTCTTCTTTCACCTTCCATTTTAAATGACAGCTGTGCTGGGTAGAATGGTCTTGACTGCAGACCTTTGTTTTTCATTACTTGGAATATTTCTTGCCAGTCACTTCTGGCTTGTAGTATTTCTGTTGAGAAATCAGCTGCTAGCCTTATCAGAGCTCACCTGTATATTATTTTTTGTTTTCCCCTCGCTGCCTTTAAGATTCTCTTTGTCGTTAAAATTTGACATTTTTATTATAATACATCTTGGAGTAGGCTTCTTTGGGTTCATCTTGACTAGGACCCTCTTTACTTCTTTAACTTCCATGGTTTTTCCTCTCTCCAGATTTGAGAAGTTTTCTGTCATTATTTTTTCAAAGAGTGTTTCTCTACCTTGCTCCTTTTCTTCTTCTTCTAGTTTTCCTATGATTCAAATGTTGTGTTCCATGTTGTCCTGCAGTTCCCCTTAGCTATCCTCATATTTTTTGAGTCTTTTTTTGTGTGTGTGTGCTGCTGCTCTACCTTGGTGTTTCTTTCTAGCTTATCTTGTAGCTCACTAATTTGGTCCTCTGCTTCATCCAGCCTTCTTATATTTCCTTCTAGTGTATTTTTTTTCAGATACTGTATTCTTTATTTATTCCAGGATGTTGTTTATAGTTTCTTTTTTTTTCTCATGCTGTTGTACTTCACACTTAGTTCCTTGTAGTTGTCAGTGAGTTGCTTGAGCATCATTATAATCATTTTTTTTTAATTCTATATCTGATAGGTTGCTTACCTCCATTTCATTTAGCTCTTTTACTGTGGAATGTTCAATTCCTTTCAATTATGGGTTCTTTCTTTCTCTCCCCATTTTAGGTGACTCCCTTTTGTTTTGGCGATCCCCAATGCTCTGTTTTTCCAGCTGTCTTTGTGGGGTGGACTTCTGTGTTAGGAGTTCTGTGGGACTCAGTGTTGCAGTCTCTTTGATCTCCTTGTCTGAATGTTCTAGGGTTTCCCTTTCTTCCATTTGTGTGGACTCTCTTGTACTTAAGCTTTACATGTCAGTGGTTCCTTTGTTGATGGGTTCTCCCCTCCAGCAGATTTACTGGTATACACAACTCCCACTTTGTCTTGTATGCTGTTGTACAGATGTTAGTTAACAAAGCAGTATTACCAGACCACCAGAGTTATGCTAGCGTAAAGATTCTCCCTACCACATCAATAGTCTTAACCACAATAGAACTAAGATTAATAAATGTGAGAGGGATTACAGATATTGTATGATATGACAAAGTAAATGAGATTACTAAAAGAAGGGAGGTTGTTGTGTAGTAATAGGGAGGAGAATTGATAAGATTTGGAATACAACAGAGGGAAAGAAAGGGACAGAACAAAATTTACAATGTAAGTAAAATATCAAAAGGTGGTGGGATCAATGAAGTAAGAAGAGGGAAGACTATACTATGAGATATGAAGTAAAATTGAAAATATACTGGATCAACAGGAGCAAAATTGCAAAGAGCCCATAGCAGGATTAATAGCAATGACAGTTGAATGAAATTGAATAAAGGTGTGTAGAGTAAGTGGAGGCAGTCTGTTTTCCTCACTCAGGTGTCTGAATAGCTAAGGGAAGCAGTGTTCCCACATCCTTGAAGAGGCCTGATAAGTAGAGTTCTCATAGCCTTGAGATTAAATTTAATAAGATGTTCCCATAACATGAGGTGGGCTCACATGCACAGAATTATGCTATGTTAAATAATTTTATGGCTTTTTGCCAGGTTTTTCCAGCTTTCTTTCTTCTAGTATTTAAGAAGGGCTAGGGGCTCCCTGCTGGATGACATGCTGGGGAGGAAGGGCCACCACATGTGCCATGCAGAGACATACAGGGGGACACACATCTTGTAGCATGTGTGGTTTGCCCACCCATGATTATAGGCATACCAGACATCCCAGTCGCTCCATAAATATTCTTTCATCTGCCCAAATACATGAACCTATCAGGCCTTGACAGGCTGCAACACAAGGTGGAACAAGAATAAGAATATTGCAGAAAAGCAAAAAGTGAGTATGAGATGTCTACAGTAAAGAAAAATGATTTTGAGGGGGTGGGGAAGCAAACTAGTAAGAGTAAGGAGTAAAGCCCAATTTGAGAGAGAGGGGGGAAGAAAGAAAGGGTAGAAAAAATAGAGAGAAAAACAATGAAATAAAATTCTTTACTCAACTGTTCAAGGGTAGGGTGAAGATGAAGTGGGATAAGAGAGCAGGAGTATTCTATGGGATTTAAAGTAAAAACAAGTAGTGGACAATTAGGCAATCCTTTGGAGAAGTACAACTTTAACCATGATATTTCACCCAACCAGCAGCTTTTTATAAAAGGTGAAAAAGAGATAAGATTCTTATTAGTAGAGAAAAAGAATGTGAGATGACTTTATAATGTAGAGCACTTATGTGAGGTTATATGGAGGAGAAATAGTGAGAGTAAGAAATAGAAACTTGGCATAGTATGTGAAAGAATAAAGTTAATCACAACAGTGATAAAGCTCAGGAAGATGGTGGAATGGATTAAGACCAGGGAAGGGTGCTGTGTGGGATTTGTAATAATAATAGTACACTAAGAAATATACAATCTGAATGAAAATAATAAAAAAATTAAAAGACCAAGAGTATTGTGTTATTGGAATATGAGTAAACTGAAAGAAGAAAAATTAAAATGTAGTATGAAAGGGAGAATAAAGAAAACAAATCAAACAATGAAATCCAACAAGCAAAACAAAACAAAACAAAAAACCTAATTAAACAGAAAGAAGAGAAACTTTAAAAATGCAAATTCTGAAGAATATCATAGTCAAATTTGTCTCAGCTGTTGGTGTTCACCTTCTGACTTCGTTCTGAATCTATCTCCACTTTGCTCACAACTCCAGGTCTTATTGTCTTACTCTTGAAAATGAAAAAAAAAAAGCATTCTTCTGATTTTAATCTTGTCATATTTGTTTTGCAGGTTTTCTGGGATCTTGCAGGCAGAAGGAGGCTGGGCTTAGTTATTTTTCCTTTCCCGTATTTCCACAACGATAGGGCTACAACAATTACTGGTGCCCAGTTTCCAGCCCATGACCTCAGAGCACTGTGTGGCCTGCACTGGCCACTCTAAACATTTGCACCAGGCTGGCACCAAAAATCCACCTTGTTATGAAACCCTTTGATCAGTTTGTAGGGTGCACTAAGTGGGAGCAAATCACACCCACCCTCCTTCCCCTTTGTTGGTCTGGCTGCTGCACATGCACAAGATCCCAGCTCGGGGCTCAATTCTTCTACTGAGAAAAGTCTCACTGGGTGTCACTGCCTTTCTGAGCTCTTCCTGCCCCACTTTGATCAATTCTTGAAGCACCCTGAGTGGGAGCAAATCACACCTACACTCCTTTCTCTTCACTTGCCCAGCTGCTGTGCACAAGGCCTCTGCATGTGTCAAGTACCTACATAGGGGCTAAGTTCCACTCTTGAAAAAAGTCCCCTTGGATGCTGCCTGTTGCACCTAACAAATGCCTGGCTTTATACACAGCCCAACTCTCTGAACAATCCAGAGTCTATCTGAGTCACAACCAGCTGTGGCCCATCTTTTCTCCCAGCTAGAGGTGTCACCCCGCTCCCCAGTTTCTCTGGTACTCTTCCAGCCAGTGACCACTGCCCCAGCCAGTGTGTGTTGCCAGCAGCATGCCACTTACTGTCTTTTTATCCCCCCAGTGACTTTATGCATTCAGGTTTCTCCTGGTATGAGTCTGGGACTTCCTTACTCTGGGATAGGAGGGAGCCTTAGGTTGCTATCACTGAGTCAGCTCTCCTCCAATGCTCCTAAAGCAGTCTCAGTCTCCAGCACAGGCCTTGGGACCTTCCTGTTGGCCTACAAAGGCTCCTTACTGCCCTCTTTTATGTGTCCTCTGCACACCTTGGCTTCCAAATTTCAATCAGGTGCGATTCTGTTGGCTGGTCACTCTTTTCTTAGGAAGGTCATCTAGGTGTCCTAGTTGGGATGCATGGGCTAGTGGGTTCAGCTCCCACCTACATTGCACCCATCTTCATCCTCTCAGAATAATATCTCCTTTTTAAAAAGAGAGCGGTTAGCACTTCTCTATTTAGCAGATTGGTAGGTAAAGGTATTTTATATTCCACTAGGTAGCATGGAAGTGCACACTTTTATTTTCTCACACTGCACACTGCTCAGGCTTCACAAATCTGTGGAGCTTGGGTTTTTCCTCTGTGACCTGGTCATTTTGGTATCAGGGTGCCACATAATTGGGGTAATGTGAGTGATGGGTTTGGAACCTGTGAAATCTCTGTGTTCCCTTCTGCAACTGAATGCTGTCACCTGGCTGCACTGAGGTGTCCCAGGTGCCTTTGTTTGGCTCCACCGCAAAGGCTTGTGTGTTTGTAGCTTTGTTTTCCAGTTATGGCAGCTGTCAGATTTCAGCTGCCGTACTTCTGTATTTCCACTCTTGTCACTGAGATTAGCCACAGTGTGCACCTGCTGCTCAGGAAGAAATGTTTCTGGTTTTCTCATTCTCAGGGTGGGCATTATGTATCTAACCTTACAATCATTATGACAGCTTCTTCTTGAGCCCACTTTGAGCTCTGGGAAAGTGAGTGGAGGTGGCTGGATGCTGTGACTTTGTTTTCTGCCTGGTAATGGTGGCTGCTAGACTATAGCGGCTGCACCTATTTTTTGTTTCTGCCCCATCACTGGAGTCAGCAGCAGTATGTGCTGATCACTCAGGCAGGATTGTTGATTCAACCTCTGTTACTTTAGG
This sequence comes from Carollia perspicillata, assembly GCA_004027735.1. Classification (NCBI taxonomy): domain Eukaryota; kingdom Metazoa; phylum Chordata; class Mammalia; order Chiroptera; family Phyllostomidae; genus Carollia; species Carollia perspicillata. The sequence goes on from PVKM010015670.1 coordinate 11,825, forward strand.
CTGGAAATGTGCATTCTGTATCCCCATTTCTCTTCTGTTCCTGTGTCCTTCAGTAAGCTCCATACTGTGCCATTGACATTCATTTCCATTCCTCTCTACTTTCTCCTCCCCTGTTTGCTTTGATTAGCCCACTTTCTCATGTTTCAGGGTACAAATCTCCCAGACATATGTATGTGTTGAGCAGGGAATTCTTTGTTAAATTTTAGCTGTCCAACAATTTGTAACTTCAAGAGGAGAGACCAGAAGGACCTATCATACTACCACACTGTTGTCATCTTCTCTGTGTATCTTTTGATTTTTTTAAAAAAAATATTTTTGACCTGAAAGTTGTTTGGTAGCATGTTCTTTAACCACCACATATTTGTGATTTTTCACTTTCTTCTTGTAGTTTATTTCCAGTTTCTATTGTTTTGGTTGGAAAATATATTTGGCATGATTTCAATTTTTTAAAGTTTATTGCAACAAGTTTTGTGTACTAATATATGGCCTGTCCTTGAGTTTATTACATGTGCACTTGAGAAGAATGTGTGCTCTTTTGCTTGGGATGAAAAATGTATTTCCACCTCATTTTTATGTTTTTGTTGTCACAAATTATCACTTTTTATGTTGTGCCTTTATTACCAAATTGCAGTGGTTATAATTACTTGAATGTTTTCCCCCTTAAATCTTTATGATATAACTTATTTTAATTATTTAAGTGTTATTTTTTAAAAGAAGCTTCAAAATAGCAGAGTAGGTGGAAGGACCATTCAACTCTTTCTATGACAATATCCAAATTACAATTAAATTACAAAATAACCAACTGATCATAACCATCTGTTATATTCTATAACTGATGATATAAATAGGAAACATTGAGACTGGTAGGAGGGGCAGAGGTTCAAAACTGGCTAGCCCTGTACTCATGTGTGACAGAGGAAATGCAGAGGAATATTTCAGCTGTTGGGAACTGCTCTGTCTGGTTTCAGGAGTTGTAACCACCCCCTGTGGCTAAGGCTGAGTGAATGACCTCTGGACTGAGCCACTGAGGAAACAAAGCTTATCTCCCTGGCAAGAGTGCTACCTCTGCCATCTCTAGCCCCCAATGCTTGGTTGGTTAGTCAGAGACAGGTAAGATCCCTCAGAGAAGGGGCAACCCAAGCAGACACGATCATGTGGGAGGCCATCTAGAAAGGACTCAGGAGCTGCAGCAAAGTGAGGGCGAAGGACCCTCACCCCCTGGCTATTTTGACATAGTCTGAGTCCCCTTTCTGCCTGGGAGAAGCTATGGGAGAAGTGCCTCTTGGCTCTAATCCACTTAAGCCTGAATCTTGATGGAGAGGGGCTGCAGCTGTCTGCTGGCTAGAGCAGTTTCCGGGGTAATCAGGCATAAGAAAGAACATGTACAATCCTGTGAGCTCAAAGTGGGCTCAAGCAGAAGCTGTCGTAATGATTGTCAGGTTAGATACATAATGCCCACCCTGAGAACCAGAAAACCAGAAACATTTCTTCCTGAGCAGCAGGTGCACACTGTGACTTTGTTTTCTGCCTGGTAATGGTGGCTGCTAGACTATAGCGGCTGCACCTATTTTTTGTTTCTGCCCCATCACTGGAGTCAGCAGCAGTATGTGCTGATCACTCAGGCAGGATTGTTGATTCAACCTCTGTTACTTTAGGCTGGAAATGTGCATTCTGTATCCCCCTTTTGTTTAGAATGCTCTCAATTAAATAAGGGTCCAAGCAACAAGTGAGTTTGTTCCTCAAAGTTTTATGGCTCTTTAGCTATCAGACCCTGGCTCAAAATAGGCCCTCAGAGTTCTTTGTGATCTATTGTTTGACCTTTACTGCTTGACATTGACTGATGAGCCTTACTTGTATCCTTGTGTGTTACAAACCTAATAAATACCATTGAGGTAAGGACTCATGGCCTTTCTCCCTTGAGAAATTGGCTACCTTTCCTCCCCAAGCAGGTCATGTCTTGGTAGCATTGTTTTCATCTGTGGCATATGGGGGGCCCTGCAGGAGGAGCCACACACACACACACACACACTCAGCTACATAGGTTCTCCATGAGGAATGAGGAGTCCCAGACCCATGCCAGGCCTTCCAACTCTGAACATCAGTGTCAGAAAAAGGAGCCCACATAACATCTGGCTGTGAAAAATAACAGATATTTTGTCTTTCCTGGGGAGATGGAAAGCTGCTGGAAACCAGATATTCTCTTAAAGGGCCAGCACACAGACTCTAGGTAATAGGCACATGTACTGTGCTCTGGCAGAAAGATGGAAGCTTGTGGGTTGCCCAAGTCATATAGGGAGAGACTGAGTAGTATAAGTTTGGATTGGAGCTGGAAAGACAGCCTCTATTGCTCCTTTTTCGAGTCTTTCTTTTGCATGTCTCAGTGTGCCATATACTCTGGGTTAAACACTCCACAGACTTGGCAGAAGCCTGGTTAGCTATACTGACTTCACACTGATAAATCAATGATATCACCCTGACCAGCTTGCACATATTTACAAGTTCTGAGTGGCAGCCAACATGGGCCTGCATTGCAGTCTTTTCTGAAAAACTCTCAAGGAATTCTGGTCAAGCTTGAAGGTGGCTGGAGACACACAGGAAAAAAAAAACTCCTGAGTTTTGTGGCTTTAAGGAGGAGGCCATTTGCTCTAAAAAATGACAAACACCTTTTCTATATAGAGTTATTTCTCCATAGGACATTACCTTGGTGAGCTACACCAGCCCCAAACTGATGACTCCCTGAAGCCCAATTCTAACCAGATCACGTGTAGCCAGTGGCTTTGTCAAAGGCAGCAGCCTGAATTATTGTTGCTGTCTTACTTTAAACAACTCTCAAGATATTCTGGTCACCTGGCAATTCCACTGCTGGGAATATACCCTAAGAATCCTGAAACACAAATTCAAAAGAACCTATGAACCCCAATGTTTATAGCAGCATTATTTACAATAACCAAGGGCTGGAAACAGCCTAAATGCCTATCAGAAAATGAGTGGATCAAAAAACTTTGGTACATTTACACAATGGAATACTGCACAGCAGAAAGAAAGAAGGAACTCTTACCCTCCATGACAGCATGGATGAAACTGAAGAATATTATGCTAAGTGAAATAAACTAGATGGTGAATGACAAATACCATATAATATCACCTCTAAGTGGAACCTAATAAAAAAAGAAACAAGTGAGCAAAATAGAACTAGAGATGAGGAAATAAAGAACAAACTGGCAGTAACTAGAGGGAAAGCAGTTGGGAAGTGCATAATGGGAAAAATAAGAGGAAGAGTCAAGTCAAGGAACATGTATAAAGGACCCACGGACAAAGAGAACAGCGGGGAGGATTGAATGTGGGGGGGGGGGGGGGGGAGAGCAGGGGAGAGTAATGGGGGGAAAATGGGGACAACCATAACTGAACAATTAAAAAAATAAAACAAAGATTTTTAAGCTAAAAAAAGGCATTCTGGTTAATCTTTTGGGTGGCTGAGACACACAAATAGAAAATGTATAGTCTGGTTTCAGGCAAAATTTGTCTTCTTTCATGGTCCACAGGTGCTGTCAACATAGCCAAATCATTAAAAAATATGCTTAATTTTATTTTTAAATTAAGTTTATATTAAATATTATTTTGAATTACTATTAGCATAACGCATAGACAATCATGTTATTTACAAAGTGATTCTCCCAATATATAAAGTGACCACTTTGTACTACATGTAGTTATTAAAGGATTATTGACAATATTCCCCATGCTGTATTTACATCTTCATGACTATTTTGTAAACACCTATTTCTACTTTTTAATCCCTTCACCTTTTTTACACAGTCCCTCTCACTCTTTCCTCTTTAACAAGAATCTGCCTGTCTCTGTATTTATAAATCTGTTTATATTTTGTTCTTCAGATTCATCATATAAGTAAAATCATATGGTATTTGTCTTTTTCTGATGTATTTCACTGAGCAATATGCTCTAGGTCCATCCATGCTGCCACAATTAAGAATATTTCATTTTTATGGCTTAGTAATATTCCATCAAATGTATCTACTGCTACTTTTATATCTAGTCAACTTTTAATAGTCAGTTGGCTTGCTTCTGTATGTTAGCTATTGTAAATAATGATATAACAAACATATGGGTGCATATATCAATATATTTTCCATTATATTTTATTGATTATGTTATTGTAGTTGTCCTGAGTTTTCTCTTTTTTTTTCCCGTCTTCCCTGTCCCCACTACACCTTCAGGCAATCTTCCAACATTGTTCATGTCCATGTATCATGCATGTAAGTTCTTTGACTACTCCATTCCTGTACTGTACTTTATATCCTCATGGTTATTTTGTAACTACCTTTTTATACTTCTTAATCCCTTCACCTCTTCAGCCATTCTCCCTCTCCCTACTCCCATCTCCCAACCTTACAGTAATTAACTTCTTTTCTTCTGCTTTTAAGAATCTCTCTTTATCTTTAAATTTTGGCCTTTAATAATGATGTATCTTGGAGTGGACCTCTTTACTTCCCTCATTGGTACTCTACTTCCTGGACTTCCATGTCTATTTCCTTCACAAAATTAGGGAAGTTTCTTTTCACTATTTTTTCAAATATATTTCCAATTTCTTGCCCTTTCTTTTCTCCCTCTGGCAACCCTATGTGGTAAATTTTGGACCTCTTAATGTTGTCCCAGAGGATTCTCATGCTACCCTCATTCTGGGAGGTTCTTTTTCTTGTTCTTTGGTGTGGTTGTTTTTTGTTTCCTTATGTTCCAAATCATTGAGTTCATTCTTGGCTTCTACCACTCTAGTGTTGTTTCCCTGTAAATTGTTCTTCATTTAAAATAGTGAAAACTTTGTTTCTGACTGGAAAATTTTTATGCTGCTGAAGTCCTCACTAAGTTCCTTGAGCATCCTTACAAACAGTATTTTTCACTCTGCATCTGATTGATTGCTTATCTCCATTTCATTTAGCTCTTTTCCTGGAGTTTCAATCTGTTCTTTCATTTAGGCCATGTTACTTTGTCTGCTCATTTTGGCAGGCTCCCTGTGTTTGTTTGCATGTTAGGTAGAGCTGCTTTGACCCCTTGTCTTAGTAGTGTGACCTAATGTAGTGGGTGCTATGTAGGGTCCAGTGGCACAGCCTCTCTTATCACCCAAGCTGGATACCCAGGTGTGCCCTTTTAGTGGGCTGAGTACACCCTCTTCTTGTTGTTGATATTTGTTTGTTGGTAGATCACTGGGAGGGATTTACACACGCCAGTTAATTTCAAGAATTGGCTGTGACCACTGACCATAAACTACTGCCCTTGATGGAGGATCACCTGTGTATGGGCAGGATGGTGGTGCTCTGATGTGGTCTGTAGCTGTACACTGGGTGCATTGGACCTGGAGTTTCCCAAGTGGTGAAGGTCAATATCAGCCCCCACCTATGTTTTTCCTGGGGTACCCTGCCTGAGTTATAAAGCAATCTGAGATAGATGCTATTTGTGCTGGGCTTGGAGAGTCCCTGATGTAGTCAACCTGTGACTCTAATCTAGTTGCCACTAAGGTTCACTGAAGACCACTCTTTCTTGTTTGATAGGATTTAGGAAATGTTGAAGCATGAGCCAAGACCAGCCATACATATGGAAAAGTAGTTTGGGTGGACCTGGAAGTGAGTGGGGCAGATTCTCTGGGAATCTTCAAGGTGGGTCAAACAGTATTAGCCAGGTTGATGGAGTCTCATATATAGAAGAGCTTGTGGGCTCTGTGTGTAGGTGGGGTTTAGAAAAGGGACCACGACCTCATCTCTCCTTGATTACAGACACTTTGGTTTCTTCCTGTATACCACTGGTGCCTTTCAAGCTACTACCCCAGCACTGGAGATCAGAGTGAGTCCATGTGTGGGTTATTTAAGAGAAACTGATTGAGTCTCTAGCAGTTTCTTCCACCAATTCAATTCCTGCTGTTGTTTGCAGCCAGAAGTTTTTGGAACTTATCTTCCTCTCACTGGAGCCCTGGGCTAGGTGGACTGGTGTGGGCCTGAGATTCCTTGCTCTCAACATAGCCCTCCCAAATTTTTATCTACCAAACATGGGTGTAGGACTAGACTGTTCTATATCTGTGCCCCTCCTACCTGTCTGGCTGGGTGTGTTTTCTTTTCTTTTCTTTTTTTAATTGAAAAACATATTTTTTTTAAAAAATTTCCTTTTATTGTTTTTTAAATTAGTTTATTGTTGTTTATGTGTTTTCTTAATACTGTAGTTGTCAGACTTCCATTGAATTAGATTTTGTAGTTATCAGGCTTCCATTCAACTGAATTTCTGATGGTTCTATATTTTAGTTGTAATTTTGATGTGATTATGTGAAGAGATGATCCATGTCTGCCTACGCTGACTGAAAGTTTCCTAATTTTTCATCAATGGATATTATGTAACCCCTTTATGACTCATCTTTAAATTTTAATGTTTTAAATAAGGTGCAAATGTGCCATTTTCCAGAGCATTTTCTCAATCCGTTGAGGGTTTGCTTTCCAGCAAATGTGATCAGTATGGCTCAGATAAACCCATTAAAAATTCTGACAGGTTTATACATTTTTTGCTCTGACATTTTTTAATGCAGCTGTGATTTTTTTCTTCCTTTATTTCTTTACTTTTTTGTTAACTTCTCTTCCAAATCACTGATGCTATCCTCTGCTTTATCTAATCTGTTGCTGATCCCTTCTAGTTCTTCATTTCAGTTATTATATACCTAAATTCTGACTTTTTAAATGTTTTCTTTCTGTTTAAATTCTGTTAAGTTTTTCACTATTTTTATTGATATATTTATAATGATTTTTTAACTCTCTCTATATTAGGTTGCCTGCTTTCATTTCATTTAGTTTTTTCTCTGGAGATTTCTCCTATTCTTTCATTTGGAGAATGTTTCTTTGCCTCTTCATTTGGCTGTTTCTCTGTGTTTGCCTCTGTGTATTAGGTAGATCTGCTATGTCTCCCAGTCTTGGTAGTGTCACCTGATGTAGTGTGTGTCCTGTGGGGCCCATTGGCACAGTCTTCCTTATCACCTTAGCCAAGTTCTTTAGTAGTATTCTTTGTGTATGTTATGTGTGTTTTCCAATTATAGTTTAGTCTGTGTTGCTCTTGGCAGATCTGTGGGTGGGGTTCACTTTTAGTCTGGCTGTAAGAATTGGCCACAACTACAATGTACAAGGTGTTGTGTGGGAGCTGACTCCCTAAGTGTAATTTTCCCTGGCAAGATTTTGTGCCTATGAGAAATCCTTTTGCATGTATCACTTGTGGAGCTTGTTTGGTGGTGTTCTGTTGTGGTCTAAAGCAGCCCCAGATGTGTTGGTATGGGGACCTTTGGGGAAGAACTACAGTGCATATCAACAACAGATGCTTCCTATGTCTGGTCCTATGGTATTTATTAAAAGCTACAAAGCAATTCACAGTTGGTAGCTGTCTCTGCTGGACTTGGGTGCACATGAAATGGGGAAGATGCAAACAGAACTTGGTTGCCACCAATACTGGACATGGGATAAATCGGCATATGGTACAAGACATTCAATATTTGCTTCTACTTAACTAAACATTAGGCTCAGCCACTCTAAGAGTCTTGGGTGGTATGCAATTTGCATAAGGTAGGTTCTCAGTGAGTCTTAGAGTAAGATTGAATGGTGTTCATCAAGATAATAGAGTTGCAATCTCAATACTAGTGTTGGATTTGAGATCACTCAACAAAAATCTCCCAGTTCACCAAGGTCAGCCATCACCTGCCTCTGGCCTGTGGACCTTTGCAGTGGGACAAAGTCAAAGGGAGTCATCAGGGTGTGTATAATAGAGTTCATGAGGCCAAAACAGATTAAAATTGGGTTGTGTATTTTTAAAAAATTAAAACTAAAGATTAAAATATGTATGTGAAACCACAAAAGAACTCAAATAGCAACAACAATCTTGGGGAAAGAAGAACAAAAGTGAAAGTATCATTCTACCTGTGGTTAAGCTATAATACAAGTCTGTGGTAACCAAAACAGCATGCTAGTGTATTAAAAATGGACACATAAATAAATATAACTATATAGAGAACCAAGAAATATACCCATACTGGTATAGTCAATTGGTGAGTGACAAAACAAGCAAAAGTGTGATTGAGCAGGATTTATCCCAGGACTGCAAGGATGGTATAATATATGCAAATCAATAAAGGCAATAAACCAAATAAAATGAAACACAAAAATCACATGATCACAACAACGGGTGCTGAAAAAGCATTCAATATGATGCAGCACCCACTTATGATAAAAACATGCAGCAAAGTGGGAGTAGAGGAAGCATATTCTAACATAATAAAGGCCATATATGAGAAATCTACAGGCAACAATATAGTCAATGGACAAAACTAAAATCTTTCCTCCTAAAATAAGGAACAAGACAAGGGTGTCCCATTTCACCACTTTTATTCAACACAGTATTGGAAATTCTAGCCACAATGACCAAACAAGAAAACAAAAGGCAATATTTTGCCATGTATTATGCACACTTTATTGCCCAAATTTTGAGGGAAAAACAAGAATGTACATTATACATGGGTAGTATTAAATACTTATTTATATAAATGTTTTTAATTTTTTATTTATGCTTATGCATTAAGAGTGTAACTGTAAAAAGCAATGACTTCTGATACTGCCAGGGATGAAGTGTTTTTGGCTTTCTATGATGCATAAATATTTTCATTTGTTACTGGTATATAAAATTTTGTGTACCTTATGTTTGTTCTTGTTTTTGTAATTATTTGTTACATAAAATTTCTTGTGGCATACTAAGTTCAAAAACGATAAAATTATTTTATAACACAAAAGACAATTATCTACATATAAGTAAATAAAATATGAATTAAGCCCTGGCTGGTGTGGCCTAGTGGTTTGTTGCCAGCCTGTGAATCAAAGAATCACTGGTTTGATTCCCAGTCTAGGGCACATGAGTGGGTTGCAGGCCAGATCCCCATTGGGGACATGTGAGAGGCAACCACACATTATTTCTCTTCTTCTCTTTCTTCCTTCCCCTCTCTAAAAATAATTTCTTAAAAATAAAAAAATAAAAACATATTAAATTAAAAATGATAATGAAATATTTTTTTCCTGAAAGTTTGGGCCAAAAACGTGGGTGCATTATTATACACAGCAAAACACTTTAGAAGTCATCAAAATTGGAGAGGAGGAAGTAAAATTGTCATTATTAGCAGGTAATATGACACTGTACATAGAAAATCCTATAAGCACCACAAAAAAACTACTTGACCTAATAAGTGAATATGGCAAAACAATGACATACAAAGTCACTATTTAAAAATTGAAGACATTTTCATACATGAACAAGTAAATATCAAAAAGAGCACTAGGAAAAAAATCCCATTTTGTATTGCAGTAAGAAAATAAAGTACCACATTTTACCATGTATATATAATGCTCACATTTTTGCCCACATATCTGAAGGAAAAATAAGGATGCACATTATACATGGGTAAAATGATTACAAACCATTAGTTAAATGGGTATAATCTGTGCAATGTGCTAAAAAAACATGGGTGCACATTATACTGGGGAGCACATTATACAGAGCAAACTATGGTGTAGAATACCATTAGCCAAGGAAATAAAAGACCTATAATCAGAAAACTACAGAACACTGAAGAAAAAAAATTAAGGAAGGCACAAATAAGTGGAAGTATATACTGTGTTCATGGATTAGAAGATTTAATATCATTAAAATGTCTATACTACCCAAAGCAACTTATAGATTCAATGCAATCCCTATTAAAGTACCAATGGCACATTTCACAGATTTAAAACACATATTTCAAAAATTTATATGAAACCAAAAATAACCCCAAATATCTTCTGAAATCTTGAAAAAGAAGAACAAAGTTGGAGGGACCACAATACATAATATCAAACTATACTACAAGACCATTGTAATCAAAGCAGTCTAGTAATGACATAAAAACAGAGTCACAGATCAGTGGAACAAAATAGGGATCACAGAAATAAACCCATGTCTCTATGGTCTATTAATATTTGAGAATGGGGCAGGAGCATAAAATGGTGTTAAAACATTCTCTTTAATAAATGGTTTTGGGGATCTGGACAGGTACAGGCCAAAAAATGAAACTAGACTCCAACATACACAACACACCAGAATAAACTCAAGATAGATAAAAGACTTAAATATGTCATAACACCATAAAAGTCCTAGGGGAAAACATAGGCAGTAAAAGTTCAGATATCCCAAGCACCAATATTTTCATCTATATATCTGCCAGAGCAAGAAATATAAAGGAAAGGATAAAGAAATGGGAGTACATCAAATTAATAAGCTTTTGCACAACTAAAAATATCATAATTAAAATTAAAAGGAAAACAACTGTATAGCAAAACATATTTGCCAGTGATAACTTGGATAAATGTTTGATCTCCAAAATATATAAAGAACTTATCCAACTCAACACCAGGACAATAAACAACTCAGTTAAAAAATGGGAAAAGGATCTGAACAGATACTTCTCCAAGGAGGACATAGAGAGGGTCCATGGGCATCTGAAAGGATGTTGAACATCAATAGTCATTAGAGTGATGAAAATTAAAACCACAATGAACTGCCACTTTATACCAGTCAGAATGGTGATCATTAACAAATGAACTAACAAGAAATGCTGGTGAGGTTGTAGAGAAAATGGAATTCCAGTGCATTGTTGGTAGTAATGGAGACTAGTGCAGCCCCTATGGAAAACATGGAATTTCCTGAAAAAACTAAAAATGGAAGTTCCTTTTTATCCAGGGATTCCATTGCTGGGGTTATACCCTAAGAATCCTGAAACACCAGTCCAAAAGAACCTATGCACCCCAATGTTCATAACAACACAATTTACAATAGCCAAGTACTGGGAGCAATCTAAGTGACTTTCATTAAATAAATAGATTTAAAAATGGTACATTTACATGATGAAATACTATGCAGCAGAAAGAAAGAAGGAGCTCCTACCCTTTGTGACAGCATGGATGCAACTGGAGAGCATTATACTAAGTGAAAAAAGCCAGGCGGTGAAAGACAAATACCATATGATCTCACCTTTAAGTGGAACCTAATCAACAAAACAAACAAGCGAGCAAAATATAACCAGAGACAATAAAATTAAGAACAATCAGATAATAACCAGATAGTAAGTGGGAGGAGAGAGTTCTGGGGGAAAGGAAATGGGTTTTCAGGAACAACTATAAAGGACACATGGACAAAGCCAAGGAGGGGTGGAATCAGGGGAGGATAGTGGGGTGGCTGGAGTGGGGGGAAAATGCAGACAAGTGTACTAGAACAACAATGTAATAAAATAAACTGTTTTCATTTCAAATAATCCTATGTGATTATTTTAGGTTTCTGAGTTGGTAAGGCTGCTGTACAGTCCTTTTCTGAGCTTGTCAGGTTTAGTGTGTGTCTCCTTTTTGTCTACATATTGCCCTTGTAGTGATAAATCAATCCAATGATGCATTTATGACTAACATTTAGTTGTATCATAAAATGTCCCAGAGTGCTAGGATGGGTCGTTTCTAGGAAGTCTTGGAATAAGGATTTGTGTTTCTGAATAATGGATCATTGCAGATGGTACAAGACTGTAACTTTGGATGAAAGTCTAAGCCAAATTTCTTTCTCCAAAGTGCAAGGCAGATAAATGGGAGGCAGTCAGGATTTATGGCCTTTATTTTAAAATGAAACGGAGAGAGGCAAGATGGCAGGGGTGTGAATGGAAGCCACTCTAACCTCCTCCCAGGGCAAATCTGGAATTACAACTAAATTGTGGAGAAATCACCCAGAACAAATAACTGAACAAATAACAAATAGAGAGAGCCTTATAACCTTGGACAAAGAGAAAAATCATCCTCACCACTAACTGACTGGTAAGGAGTGCAGTAGAGATTCTAGAGGGCTGGCTGGGTGCTGACAGGTGGCAACACCTGGGGGATAATTAAGCAACTGGTTGGATACCCCTGGGAAATATGGGGTCCTAACCCTAAGCTGGGATCTCCAGTGTGGAGCACCAAAGCACAAAATATACATAGATTACAATTGGAGGCAAAAAGTGGGAGGGTTGCTATCTGCCAAAGATGGATGGCTGGAAACACAGAGAGCCATTTAAGGTGCAAACACACAAATTTTCATTTGCAGCCATTTACCCTGGCCTCTGGCAAAGATGAGGTCAGAGTAGGCCAAAAAAGCTTGAGGAGAGACTGTAGACAGAATATTTTTGGGAGTGAACTGAGAGAGTAGCCACTGGGATCCTTGTACTGACTTATCCTCTATATGGCAGAAGCCATCCTGCTTAGGCAGACCACTTCCCTATGAGCATCAGCAACCTGAGGAGAAACATTAGCCCCAACACCAGGAGGAATTCTGCCCTGCCCTATGGGGCTTTAGCTTGATTGCTGAGTGGAGACTGACTAGATTAACAACTGAAGGAGACAACCAAACAGCAAATCCCTGGCAGTCTTGGAACAGATTGCCTAAGGTCAGATAGGGTCAACATCTTACATCACCAGAGGCAAATTCAGAAAGAAAAAATAGTGGTAAATAATAAAGGCTACCAAGACAAAATCCACTATGGTCTTCTCCAGGATTACTGATATTTTCTATCCTGCATAGCTTTTTAACATTCATTTCTTGTTGAGCAAGTTTGTGCATATTAAGTAACTAGATTTTATAGTATAGTTTATTTCTCTCCATTCTCATTATAGTTTTAATGTTTATACATCCTTAATAATATTGGTTCATTTGCTGTTGATAGTGGGATTGCTGGTGGGAGACATTTTTCTGGACATGGGTTCATTCCCTGGGCTTTGTGATTTTCTTCTGGCAGCACCTGAATGACAGTATACATGATGTGGTGGGTGGAGTGATCCTCAGTCAAAAAGCTGGAGGAGAGGAGCCAACAAATAATGACACAACAGCAACCAAAACCCAATTACATCCAAGAGCCAACATAAACAGCATAAAGGGTATCCCAAGATCATCAATTCAGGTCAAGGAGACTGCATCACTGAGTCTCAAGTTTTTCTACCACAGAAGTTCATACCACAATTCAGGGAATCAAAACAGATCAATTTAAGAGGCAGAGGCAAACAGGAAGAGTTTCACAAATAATGGGAAGACGAAGAAAGATACCCAAAATGAACGGAAAGGAGGGATCCTCAGAAAAAATGCTAAATGAAATACATGAAAGTTAACTATCAAATATTGATATGAAAACAATGGTTATAAGGAAGATCAATGAGCTCAATGAGAATATCCAAAAACTACAAGGAAGCTACAAGGAACTTGTTGCAAATTACACCAACATGAAAAAGGACATAGGAACAATCAACAAGGGCCAAGAGTAAATGAAGAATACAATTTCTGAATTAAAGAACACAGAACAAGGAATCAAAAACAGGCTAGATGAAATAGGGAATACAATCAGTTAGCTGGAGGAGGAAGTAGAAAAATAACCCCAGAAAAAGCAAGAAAAGAAAAAACTGATTCAGAAAGAATAAGAGTGGTTAAATGAACTTCAGGACAACATGAAACATAATAATATCCATATAATAAGGATACTGCAAGTAGAAGAAGAGCAAGGAATAGAAAACCTGTTTGAAAGAATAATGATAGAAAAATTCCCTAATTTGATGAGAGAAAAAGTCACACAGATCTGGGAAGCAGAGAGGTTCCCAATAAAGAGGAACCCAAAGAGTCCCATTGCAAGACATATCATCATTAACATGACAAAATTCAAAGATAAAGAGAGAATCTTAAAAGCAGTGCAGGAGAAACAGGAAGTAATAAACAGGCGAGCCCCAATAAGGCTAGCAGCTGACTTCTCAATGTAAATACTACAAGCCAGAAGGGAATGGCAAGAATATTTCAAGTAATGAAAAGCAAAAGCCTGAAGCAAGATTACTCTACCCAGCAAGACTCTCAATTAAAATGGGAGGAAAATTAAGGAGCTTCTCAGGCAAAAGAAGGCTTAAAACAATACACCTCCACCACCAAACCAGCACTGCAAGATATGCTAAATGGACTGCCTTAAGAAAAGTTAGAAAAATTAAGAGACTGAGAATGCTGGCCAAGTTGGAGGTATAGGTAGAAACCCTTCACATCCTTGCACAACAAAAATGAGGATAACAACCAATCTAAAATCAATAAACAACCAGAAATACCAGAAAATCAAACTGCATGGGACTCTGACAACCAAGGAATTAAGAAAGAGTCAAACAGAACCAGACCGGTAAGGCAGTGGACAGAGAAAAACCACACTGAGGTAGTGGAATGTGGGCGCAGGGCTGGCTGTGGCAGGCTGCACTGGAGAGGCCTATTAAAGGGGAAAATGAGACTCAGAGGTGACTGTGGACTATGGCGGTTGCCACAGTGGGAGAAACTCCCAATCTCACACAAGAGTTCATTGAAAAGTGAGCTAGAGATGAGCAGGGGAGCTGCATTGTTCCATCTCTGGCCCCTCTCCCACAAGCAGTGCCACAGCACAAGAATGGTTGCCCTGCCCCTGTGAATAACTAAGGCCCTGCTGCCTTACAACTTAACAGTTGCCCCAAACAAAGAAATAGATCCAAAATTAAAGAACAGAGGAAAACTTTAGAAAGAGAGCTAAGTGATGAGGAGGTAGCCAACATATCTGATGGAGAATTTAAAGCCCAGGTAGTCAAATGCTCACAAAACTGATTGAGCTTGGTTGAAAACCAAGAAAAATGGATTAAGACAGAAGGAGAGTATTCTATTGTATTTGAAATACCAAGAAGTAGAGAACAGATAGGAGGTCCTTTGGATAAGTATAGAGTCATTGAGCTTGGATGAAAGAACAAATGAAAGATACCAAAATGAAATAAATCAAAACTTTCAGGGAACCAACAGTGACAGGAAAGAAACCAGAACTCAAATCAATGATTTGGAACAAAAAGAAGAAATAAACATCCAACACAACAGAATGAAGAAGGAAGAATTAAAAATAAATGAAGAGAGGCTTTTGAACCTCTGGGACAACTTGAAACATTCCAATAACCAAATTATAGGGATGTCAGAAGGAGAACAACAGTAAGAGATTGAAAACTTATTTGAACAAATAATGAAGGAAAACTTCCCCAATCTAGTGAAAGAAATAGACATCCAGAATATCCAGGAAGCCCAGAGAGTCCAAAAAAATTAGACCCAAAGATAAACACACCAAAGCGCAACATCATTAATTTACCCAAGATTAAAGATAAGGAGAGAATCTTAAAAGCAGCAAGAGGAAAGGAAAGAATTCCCTACAATGGAGTGCCCATAAGGCTATCAGACGAATTCTTAAAAGAAACTTTATAGGCAAAAAGGGACTGGAAAGAAGTATTTGAAATCATGAAATTCAAGGACTTACATCCAAGATTATTCTAATCAGCAAAGCTATCATTTAGAATGGAAGGGTAGATAAAGTGCTTCCCAGATAAGGTCAAGTTAAAGGAGTTCATCATCACCATGCCATTATTAGATGAAATGTTAAAGGAACTTATCTAAAAAAAGGAAGATAAAAATATGAACAATAAAATGACAACAAACTCACAACTATCAAGAAATAAACAACAACAAAAAAAAACCCCGCAAAACCAAAAATTAAGCAAACAACTAGAACAGGAACAGAATCAGAGAAATGGGCATCACATGGAGGGTTTTTAGTGGGGAGGGGAAAGGAAGGAATAGGAGGGAAAATGTACATGGAAGAAGAAGAATAATTAGCAGGCATTACATAGAAGGGGAGAGCTCAAAAATGGTATAGGAAACAGAATTCTAAGAACTTTTATGTACAACCCATG
>PVKM010015671.1:0-27634 GCA_004027735.1 Carollia perspicillata
AGAGAGGTGGAGCTGCAAGATAAAGCAAGTTGACTGAATTCCTTAGTTGCCTTTCAGAGGACAGAGTGGACACAACAACTGTTCCAGCCGGACAAACGCAGGAGAGAGAGGTAGCACCACACAGCCAGGTAAGAGAAAATCAGGGGACAGACTTCCACAGGACAGTATGTGTAGCTATGGTGCCTTGCTCCCCAGAGAAAGTAGTGACAACTATATTAAAAAACTAAAATAAAACATTTAAGACCTCTGAATATGTCCCAAGGGCAAAGAGCAAATTAAAAAAAATCTATTCAAGAACTTATGTGAAAATTTGGTGATAAAGGTGAGAGTCCACAGTATTTGAACCAGGACTGCCTCTTCCTACCTTCTCCTAGCTCGGTGAGGCAGAGGCTCTATTCCATGCTACTGCCTCCAAGAACGCACATCCTAGAGGGAGGGCTTTCTGCCCAGCAGCAGTAGGGCACATCAGCCTGTCTTATTTCTGGCCCCAGCTACCTGTTACTGAGGACCCGTCCTGGGTGAATGAATGCAACTGAAACACCGGAGCTCCCTTCTTCTGCCCAGCCGGCAGTTAGGGAATGGAAATTCTGCCTTGGCTGCAGCATGCTGAAATGCTGGCACCCCCATCACCCTTGCCCCGGCTGGTGAAGTGGTGGTTCCATGCTAAGCCAGGCAAGCCAGGAGGACCTCAGGCTGCTGCCCCCACTCATCAAGCACTGGGTTCCTGGACCAGAGTTCCCCTCACGGAAGATTGCTATTGTCCCCACCCCTAACTCCAGAATATTGGCTCAGAGATTTTTGCCTGGGAAGAGAAACAAGCACAAAACAAAAACATAACTACACATTTTGCCCAAAGGAACTGATTTCATTTACAACAGAATGAAGAAATCCCATCTAAAGGCACTCTGAAGAATAATGGAGGCTGTGATGAAGGCAACTGGAAGGAGATTCAAGTTATAGATAAATTGTAGGTTGGCTACATTGAAGGAGAGAACTAGGAAATAATGCAGCTGGGGGAAGTCTTCCTGACAGCAGAACAAAAATTGAACACATGTCTGAGAAATTGTCCCTTCCAAGGAATCACATGCGACTGGATTAGCTTGCAGAACAGTTTATGCCCTGGGGCATTATTAAAAACAATCAATTAGTAATTTGTAGAGTTGAACAGGGCAGGTGGTCAGGGAAAAACTATGAAAAAACTCCCACCAGTACCACTGTTATCGCAGGGAGATCGGTCACGCCCAAAGCTGTACCACCCTGAAGAATAACATCAAAAGCTGACACTGAGCGTCCGGGATGGAGGACCAGGGTGGGAATAGATGTCACTAAAGTAATCCAGTTGGGTCCTACACAAATAAATAATCAAATAATAATAACAAGGCCCAAAATGGGGGATAGTACTCAGAGTTACTGAGGTAGGATAGTAAGAAGCTAGAAAAATTCTCTGTCAAGTGGAATAGGGAAACTGAGACAAATAGCTGAACGAACTGGCCAAACAATTTTCAGCCAGATACAGGTCACCTCCCTAGAGAGAACATCTGGGCTTCAGTGGTATTTCAACTCCAGGCCCAGAAAAGCAGTAAAGCAGTGACAAAGAACCTCCTGCCCTGGCACTGACCAACCATGGGGACCCTGACCCTGACAGCACACCTGGAAAACTGATGAATATTCTGCTGACATCCTCCCCTGAGACCTCCCCTAAGATCCCTGCCTTCAAGAGAGAGAATAAGGACCCAGTGCACATGCTCTCTCTCTCTGGGGAGCAGCCTGGCCCCTTCCCTTTCCCCTCTTCTTCCTCACTGCCCCCCCGCCCCAAGCACGTGTCTCCTAAACTCTAAGGGACCCTGAGACTTGCAATCAGGGGAGCCGTGGCAGCTGCAGCTCATCCCAGGGTGATCCCCTGAACCTTTCCCCAAGGCCCTCTTTTCTCTGACTTGTGAGCTAAGGCAGCTCAGCCCGAGCTCTCCTGTTGCCGCTTCTATGCTGAGCCCTTCCTTGTTTTGCTGTCCCAGCTTTAATAAACATACCCTCATAGTCACCTGGGATCGTGTTGTGAAATGTTTCCTATACGAGGTCGTGGACCCACATGCTACCAGCTGGACCTAGGCAGACACGCTCAGGGCTAGGCCAGTGCACAAATAAACAAGCAAATAATAACAACAGGCCTTGGAGTGGGAGATAATATTCAGAGTTACTGCAGTATACTATATAAACTGTCCTTTAATGTAGCAAAAAAAAATTCTGAGATAAGCAAATAAATAGGCAAAGTTTGACTTACACACCTGGGGAAAAAATCAGACAATTAAAAAATTACCTACAAAGTGAAGCAATGGTTAAATAAATTAAAGATGTAATAATTGGAGAAATTTCATGTTCATGGATAAAAATACTTAATATTTTTAAAATGGCAATATTTTTCAAACTGATATACAGGATGCAACGCAGTGCCCATTAAAATTCCAGCTGACATCTTTATAGAAATTAACAAGCAGATTTTAACATTCATATGGAACTCAAGGCAGTCAAAATAGCCCACATTTTTAAAGAAAATATAAGAAAGAAGACTCACACCTCCTCATTTGAAAAGTTACTACAAAGCTTGAGTAACCAGGAGAGTGTGGCCCTGGCGCAGGGCAAACCTGTAGAGCAGTGGAAGGGCATTCGGAGTCCAGACACGATCCGCACAGCTGTCATCAACGGCTTTCCAGCAACGGTGCCCAGACTGTTCAGGGGGAAAGCAAGCATCTCTGCAGAAAAAATGTCTGAGGCAACCAGATACCCACAAGCAAGAGAATGAATTTGGCCCTCTTTCTCACACTGTATACAATAATATATAAAATGGTTGTTTCAAAAAGGCCTAAATGTAAGAGTTAAAACTACAAAACTCTTAGAGAAAAACAGGTAAATCTTCATGAACTTAGATTTGGCAATGGATTCTTAGATATGACAACAAAAACAGGAGGAACAAAACTGAAAACAATAAATTGAAATCATCAAAATTAAAAACATTTGTGCTTCTAAGAAAACCTTCTAGAAAGTGAAAAGACAATCTCCAGAGTGACAGAAAATATTTGTAAATAATTTATATATTGCTGAACATGTGGGTGCAATAGGAACACACACATACACACCAACCAACCAACAACAAAAAAAAAACAACCTGTGCAACCTCAGGCCTCACTCTAACAAGGTAATAATAATCAACTGCTATAGGTATTTGAAATCTGTGGCAAACAGAAGTTCATGAGAGCAGCAATAAACCCCAAACAAGCCAAAACTCCTGGTTGGAATAAGACCTCCCTCCACCGAGGCATGACAAAAGAAGAGGTGTGCTCCTTCCATGATAAACACTACTTACCTCAGTCTGCTATTCCACCTGTGTTATTCAGCATTCAATAAAAATATCAGGCAAAAATCAAAGAAAAATCAATCCATAATCAAGAGGTTCATTAATCAAAGACCCAGTTTCAAAATGACCCAGTTGAAATGATCTGATAGAGAATTTAAAATAGCTATAATTAACAAAAATCGTGTGGAAAAAGTGGAAATGTTTATGAGCAGATGCAGGATTTCAATAGACAGAAGAAAACAATTTTTTAAAAGATTTTATTTACTTATATTTAGATACAAGGGAAGGGAAGGAGAAAGACAGGGAGAGAAATGTCAGTGTGTGGTTGCCTCTCAGGCACCCCCCACAGGGGACCTGGTCTGCAACCCAGGCATGTGCCCTGACTGGGACACGAGCCAATGATCCTTTGGTTTGCAGGTTTGTGCTCCATCCACTGAGCTTTACCAGACAGGGAGAAAACTATTTTTTAAATGTCAAATGAGAACAGTAAAATAAAACAATGCCAGAGATGGTGAATTCCTCCAATGCATTAAACAGCAGATCAAGTGCAACTGAAGAAAAAACAAACAAACTACATTTGCAGGTAAGTCAATGAACATCACTCCAACAGAAACTCAAATATAAAAACTGTGGGGGAAAAACAAACCAAAACACAAAAGGGAGTGCTCAAGACCTTCAGGACTATATCAAATGGTCGAGCATACATGAAATTTTAGTCTCAAAAGGAGAGAGAAAGAATGAAACAATAAGAGCATGGAAACGTAACAGCTAGAACATATTTTGAAATTTTGAAAAAAAAACCCGCAGATCCATGAAACCCAAAGAAATTAATGCAGGATAAACTTCCCCAAACACATCCAAATACATTATGGTCAAACAGCTAAAACTCAATGATAAAAAGAAAAATCTGGAAAAAAAAATACACCCCCCCCATAGGAACAAAGATAATAATTTTACTAGATTTCTTATTAGAAACTCTATAACCCAAAAGAAAATGGAGTTATATGCTTTAAAGTAATTATAGAAAAAATCTTTCAACACAGTCTTCAATACTCAGCAAAAACATCTTTAAAAAAATGCAAAATAAAAACTTTTTCAGGCAAACAAAAGCTGAGAGAATTTATTACTATAAATTTGTGCTAAAAAAGTTAAAGGATATTATTTAGACAAATATGATAGAAATTGAGACCAAATTGAGAAAGAGTGTAGTAGAAAGGGTGAACATAATGGTAAATTATAGGAGATGTTTTTCATGATTTTAATTGCTTTAGAAGATAATGCAGAAGTGGTAACAATGCATTGTATAGTTTTGACATATCAGTATAGATGTTAAATAGTATGAGCAAAAAAGCACATAGGTTTAAGAGGGAGAAAATGGAAAGTTCTTACACTATACATGAAGGCTTCACATATGTGAAGGTTGTAATAACATTACATACTTTCTAAACTCTACAACAGTAGTGGAAAAATAATATAACAAGTTAACTATACAATATGGGAAACCTCTAGAATAAAAAAGTTCTATTCTTTTTTTCAAAAAAACTTGTTAATTAGTGAAGATGGTGTTCTCTTCTTATAAAAAATTTGTTATCAATCGAAAATACAAATAGTTTTAATGTAAGTCATTAATTCTAAAATCAGTGCACTTTATCTTTCTTATGCTCCCTACATATTCAAACAGAAAATTACTAGGATTAACATGCTAAAGAATCTAGTGGACAATGTGGATAATATCTGTTCTACTCTAGATAGTCTCGGCACTATTAAACCTAGTAGTGATGGCTTAAAAGCAAGTTGTTTGAAACAGCAAGCAGTAAGCTGAGGCAGCAATTTTCAACCAGTGTACCACAAGAATTTTTAAAACATGCAGTACCTTACTATTTAGTCAGGGGCACTGGCCACTTTTCCCTTAGATTGTCAAATTTAAAAAAGGATAACAGCCAACACAGTAATAGCTATCCAGTGTGAATTAATCAAAATTATACCTGTTTTTGGCAGATCAACAAAAAATATATTTTTGGTGTGCTGCAGAATTTTAGTAATTAGCCTATGTGTGCCATGAGATGAAAAAGGTGGATAATTGCTGAGCTGAGCTATTCTACTTTGCATTCCTACAATGGTAGCAAAAATAACAGTCTTTCATTATAACATCGCCTTCCAGGGCACCATGTTTTCAAACACGCCATTGAAAATCTACAGACAGTATTGTCCCAAGCAATAGCAGGGACTTTAGTGGGAAGAAAGAAGAGTGTTTGTTCCTCATACTTTTTACTTCATTCTTACACTGGTATTTTGGATTCAAAAGACATAGGGAAAATAGGATACTTATTTTTTCAGTTGTCATAAAACACATTTAGCTCCAATAAAACATAAAAAGTTGAGCTTTTAATCTGAATATAAGATTTTCCATAACTTCAAAAGTATAGTTGTTGCTGTAATATAATTGATAGAAATACATCAAACACTGACCATTTTTCTTGCATTAATTGAACTACATTCGTTCTAATCTTTGGTTTGTGGATGGTTTTATGCTCTGCATGGGAATGAGCAGCAACTGGGCTGATTTTCTGGAATTTCTTTCCACCTTCCTTTTTCTCTGTCCCATTCTGCCTCTAGATGTTTGCAGTAGATCAAAGCTTCTCAAAAGCAGCAACATGCCCATTGTCTTTGGAGTCATGGTATAATAGAGAGTGACGAAGAGGAACAAGAATGTTTGGAACAGCTACAACTGTACCTATTATGCATCCCTCATAGAAAGACAAGCTGAACTGTGCAGAATTGATATGTGCTTATTGTTGAAGTTTTTCTGTAGCGTCAGATAGAAATAATCATTCTGAGGCAGGCTTTCCCGGGAAAGATATCCTCTCTCTTTTGGACGTGTATTTTTAGCTTAGTAGGTGGTTCTGCAGTTAATGCAAGTCATATCAAATGAGTAATTCATTTTCAAAGAATTGGCTTTAATTACTGTGGCAATACTAAATGACCAAGCATTGAAATGTATATTACCAAGTGCTAAACTGGCAGACCTTCGAGTTAGAAATTGTTTATTTTCATATTTATATGTGGCAAGCCCCTTACGTGTGGAGAAATGCAAATGCTTCAGGGAACTGCAAATGGGTGTCTGCCAAATACGTAGCCATTAGGAGCAAAATGTCGAGTGCTCTTGAGAATCTTCAAATTTGTTTCAGAAACCATAACAATCCTACTTGGCATACCCATAATTTGTCTTGTCTTCATACTTAGGGCGCTTGGCTACTTTGCGCCAGTTTTTTTTCTGCTAACTTTTATAATTTTAACGAAAATGCTAAATATTTTATTCTATTTCATTTTATAATACAAAATCTCTGATTATGGTGCACTTTATCAAGTATTCTCAGAAAGTGAACTTCCAAGGTCTTTTACTAATAAAAATTTTCCATAGGATTCATTTTGTTGGAAGATGTGTACAAATGTATTACAAACTGGTGTGGTTTTTGTAGCTTTACAGGCACTACAAAAAACAAATTTTTCTAACATGCACATTATAAAGAATGTGAAACAACCCATTTTATATTTTAAAAAATCTTGTGAGAAGGTGCTCTTCAGCTTCTAATTCTTGGTATTTTTCCCATAGGGAAAGTCCTGTCTCCTGACTGTCTGTCACGGCAGGTTCCCCTTGAGCAGCAGAGCTCTGTAAACCCAGGCAGTGTGCAGACATAGAGGATGTGACCTAAGAATTTTACCACTAGGAGCACTTCCTGTCTTGTCTCACCTGGGCAGGTACAGAGAGGTGGCTTCTCTTTATGAGGGCCGTGGTAAAGCCATCTTAATTCAATCTGGGTAGACTGAAGAGAGGGTATCAAAAGAAAGGATTTAGGCCTGGAGGTCAAGATTTGACTCAAACCAGAATGTATGATCTCTGTCCCTTTCTCTAGATGTATCATCTTCCTATCTATTTACCAACCTACATGTCCATCTACATACGCACATCTGCATCTACGCCTAACCCTATATCAATATCCACATCTGTATCTATATCTTGTTGCAACTGTATCCATATCTGTGTCTATACATTGTTCTTGGGAGCCCTCAACTTGTTTCAATAATTTGCACCATCTCTACAAAGGTCTCTATTGAATTCCACATTGTATAGACATAAGGACATTTTCTTTCTCTCCTATAATGTAACACCTGTGTATAGACATAGGATAGAATTGTACATGGGCTTGATTGTGCTACTTATCTACCTAGTCAGAATTAATGTCATTTAAATGAATAATTTCCTGCTACTATACCTGGAAAATCATTACTAATTTGTGGGCACACTGACATATATTATTATCATTCTTGATATTGATATTACTATAACATCAAGTTCCATCAAATGACTGCTTTAATTTAGCACTACATAACCTCCATTTCTTGAAAGTTGGTGTCATGTGCAGATTAGTAATGAATAATATTGAGACCTTTTTATTTATATTGTTTCCAAGTT
This sequence comes from Carollia perspicillata, assembly GCA_004027735.1. Lineage (NCBI taxonomy): Eukaryota > Metazoa > Chordata > Mammalia > Chiroptera > Phyllostomidae > Carollia > Carollia perspicillata. The sequence continues at coordinate 7,824 of PVKM010015671.1, forward strand.
TAATACACTTCAAAACTTTACACATCTGTATCTGAAACAAACCTAAAGTGCTATGAATTGATTTCTGAGGAATAACGTATCTCCAAATCTTTAGCACAGAATGTTTACTAGGAAAGTCAAAATTAAGTGGAGTAGTGTTTGCAGGAAATAAATACAATTTGGCAAAGTTAAGTGGAATTGTATTCTACTATATCAAATCTGTGAAATCTTGGCAAATAAGTAGGTATTGTGATTGTTCATGCTTTATTTTAAAAGCACTTTTAATAACTTCACTAATTCAGTGTTAATGAACCTTCTATGAGTTTTTGTTTTTAAAAGTTTCTAATGAAGGCTGCTTTTATTTATCTTGCTCTAACAGTCTGTTCTCATACCAGAATGTTTCACAAAAATTTATAAACATTGCATTTCTATACTACTTAAATAATTTTAAGAATTTCCCATTGATATTTATCCATAGTAATGAGCAATATGCAACCATATCTGTAGAAAAGAGCGAAAGAATAATTATATACCTGAACAGATTAATTTCCTAATCCATTCTTGGTCTGTAATCACAGGCCATTGTCTAAATTAGAATTGGAACTTTACACTCTTTTCCTATAATATTCTCAGTCAATTCTTAATATATTCCCCATGCCTATTATTACCTATGAACTAACAATGGCACAAACAAATCATTGCAGGTCCCATTTAACAGCAGTGAAATGTTTGTATTCTCCCAAATTCCTATGTTGAAGCCCTAACCACAATGCAATGGTATCTGGAAATGGGTCTTTTAGAAGGTAATTAAGTCAGAAGAGGTCATGAGGGTGGGGCCCACAGTATGGGATTAGTGCCCTCATCAAAACAAACACAGGGAGTGCTAACTCTTCAAGCTCTTTCCCCTCCCCCAGGAAAAGGTTATATGAGCACGCAGTGAGATGGCAGCTACCTGCTGGTTGAAACTTACATTGGTGGCACCTTGATCCTGGACTTCCCAGCTCCAGAACTGTGAAAGATAATTTCTGTCTTTTAAATCACAAGGCTAAGCTATTTTTGTTATGGCTGCTCCAGCTGACTAAGCCAAGCTGAATTTATGCTTCAGTTGTTTTTCTTCAATTGTTAGAAACTGACCCTAACCAAAACAAAAGGATATACTGCAAAGATACCAGGGAGCTCACAAAATTAAATAAAAAGCAGAACTATCAGAACATGTGAAGGGTTTGAATGGAGAATTGCCTTGAATATTGTAGCAGGAATAAGATCACTATCTTTCTAGGCATGTCCATCAGATGCCTCAGCTTCTAGCCTTCGGTCCGACCACCCTCCATTCTCATGTGTCTGCTTAAGGTGCAAAAGCCCATCAGAGAGAATTGGCCTGCCTTGGGGTTGGCAAAATATAACCCAGGATTTTTATGTACATTTTTATGAGAAAAATGAGTCAAAATTTTATTTTTTCTTCACCATTTTCATCTTCTAGCTATGTTAACAATATCATGCATGCATTATGGTTGAAAAGGAGATGATGGTTTAGAATTGCTTAAATAGAATAGAAATTTATTCCTAGAGGATGTGAAGTAATTTCTTTTGAAGCCATCTATGTTTTTGATTTCTCCATATTTTCTGTCATATCTTGAATCAATTTTTGTAGCTAGCATTTCCTTACAAAATCATTCATTTTTATCCAGATTTTCAAATTTCTTAGCATTTAATAATGCAAATTATTTTTATAGGGAAGAATTATATTTTCTAGTTTTATTGAGATGTAATTGACATATGCCATTGTATTAAAGTATAAAACATAATGACTTGTTATATATTAAGATGTGTTAAATGGTTATTCAAATGAAGGCAAGTTCAGGATAATAGTTTATCATATTTGTTCCAAATTTCCAAAATAAATTTTACTCATAGTTATATTGATTAGGATGATTACTATGATTTTTCTGTTCCTGGAAGTTTGTATTCTAATACTGTTCATCTTTGTTTCTAAGCTCTATGGCATGTAAATAATCATTTAAAAATCTTCTTATTCAGGATATGAAACAATGAATCAGGATCTGATTCATTATTTGAAATAACCATGGTAAAAGCCAAGAAAAATGAGAACTTTAACTAGAATATTTTATTAAAATATTCATATATATAATGTTAACACAGCTCTGATTCAGATTCCAAGAAAACATTCAATATACTCAGTAAAAATATTTATTCTTAAATGTAATAATTACAGTAGTATTCTCAGTGCCTTGTTTTTACTATTGCATGAGTTTCTATCAGATTTGACAGATTGGAATTTTCTATCTACTACATGTACTAGATGATACTTGAACTTGATGGTACTGTTTGACATGATTAGATACAGTCTACAGGCTTCCTGATGTTGGGCCTTATAACGGATTGGAGAAGGAGTATATAGAACTATAAAGAAAAACACATGGAAAGGTTATAATTTTAGGCATTAAAATAAGAGACTTCTTTCCTGATTATGCAGAATGAAGCAACTTTTTAATGACTTTCTACTGGGTAATGACTAGAGCAGCCAGCCCCTCCTTCCTCCAGCATGCCCATGCTACACTGCCTGCACCTCTGACACAATCCTGGTCCTGGGGTGCGCCTTTTGCCTTGCTCGGGGGACACTGCCTCATCACCTCTGGTGGGATGGGGGATGCAGCTGTCAAGATCTTGTCTCCTACTTTTTATGGTGCTGGTTTCTCTAAGCCTGCTGTATTTACTATACTTAGGTGTCACAAAAGAAAACATCATAAAAGAAACAACTAACAGCTTTTAGTCAGAAGAATTATATTTTGCAGAGTTTATTAGAAAATCTAGAATCTGGAACATTTATGGGACAAACAACCTGATTTCTTTAATAAATAAATTGCAAGGGAAAAATAAAAGAGAAAACGGAATCTACAGATTAAAAAAGACTTAAGAGACATGTCTACAAATTCGGATGCATATACAGGGCTGGTCAAAAAGCCTGTTCAGTTGTTTCTGTAAAATAAAAGACACACTTTTCATTTTCACCAATAACTTTATTGACTTGAGTATTTTGAGTAAGTCAGCTAGCTCTTGCATGGTAGAGCATTGGTTGATCTCAATTAATTTATTGATTTGATCACTGTCAACTTCAACTGGTCTTTATACCCGACTGTGGAGCATTGTTCAGCAAGAAATTTCCAGCATGAAACTTCACAAGCCACTTTTGATACATCCAATTAGCCAGAGTCGCAGCATCTTCTCCACATATTGAACAAATCTTTCTTGTGTTTCAGTTGTGTTTTTACCTTTCTTGAAATAATAAAGCATAATATTCCAAAAATGTTGCTTATTTTCTTCTATCTTCAAGATTAAAATGACTACATAAAAATTCACCCATTTTAATGTTTTTTAAAAATGCACACTGATATGATGGCTGTCACAATACAATCTAACAAAATTGTTTTGGGTGAAGTTCAAGACAACAAAATGCCACTAGATCCATCTTACATAAAAAAGGTAATGGACTCTTTGTCCAACCCAATAGCTTATACTGATCCTGGTTTTTAAAAGATACAGCAACATCAACAACAAATATAAACCTCTCTATACTTACTCATGAGGCAATTGGGGTAGGTTGAACACTGACTAAACATTTGATAGTATCAAGGAATCATTGTTAAATGTTTAGGTGAGATACTTTGATTATATTTTTTAAAGTCCTAATCCCTTAATGATGCCACTGAGATCTCTACAGATGACATTGAATGATATCTGGGCTTTCCTTAAAAATACTCTGTTTGACACCAAAAATGAACCTTACTGTAAACGATGGACTCCGGGTGATAATGACTTGTTAATAGAGGTTTGTCATTATAACAAACGGAGCACTCTGGGGTGGGATGTGGATGACTGAGGAGGCCTTGCATGAGTGGAGGCAGGGATACATGGCAACTCTCCATACCATGTGCTCAATTTTGCAGTGAACCTAAAACTACTCTAAAGAAAATAAGATCGATTTGAAAAAATACTGCCACCACACTGGTGGGTGGAGAAAGTAGGTGGCAGTAGAAGTGAAGCCAGAATGACCATGGGTTGATAACTTGAATTTTGCTGACTGGAACCTTGTGGTTCATTATACAATTATCCCAATTTCTATATCAGATTATGAGAGTTTTCTCTGAGTGTTTAGAATAGTACTTCAGAGAATTCTATTTCTCTGCTATAGAGCCAGGGAAGATACATACATTTAGTTTAATGAATACAAAAGCATTTGTTTCTGAAACAAGAGAATCATGATAGCAGCAAAAATCAAGAGAGATTTTAGGATTTCTTCTCTAGCCATTCTTTCTTCTTTTAAAATATGTTTAGTTATTTTTAGAGAGCGGGGAAAGGAGGGAGAAGGGGAGGGAGAGAAAGGTCAGTGTGAGAGAGAAACATCAATCAGTTGCCTCTCGTAAGAGCCCCATCCAGGGACTGATCTCGAATCCAGGCATTCGCCCCTGACTGAAAATCAAACCTGCGACCTTTCACTTTGTGGGATGCTGCCCAACCGACTGAGCCACACCGGTCAGGGCTCTAGCCATTCTTAATGAAAGGAAAAGGGAACGTGAAAGGGGAAAAATTTTGTCATTAGAATAGGAAATAAAAAGAAATTGCTTCCAAGGTTTTCTAGAATCATCAATTGCACTGCCATATGCATACATAGTAGAAAGCATCCTGTAAGCACCTTGAAAGGTAGGTCTTGGATATGGACCTCTGCGTGGGCCCAGAGAAGCCATCTTCTGAGCAGAAAGTAAAGGATGCATAACATCTTCCTGGCATATGTGTAATTATTGCAAGTTGGTGAGGTATTCATATTAAAAATACCAAATTAAAAACATTACATTTTAATTCCTACATCATTTGTATCTTCAGGTACTAAAGGTTAAACTAAGCTAAAAATAAAGCAGATTACAATTTATTTTCTTTAGTAAAAATGAAAAAGGTTTATATGATACTTTCTTCCTACTCTGTCAAAAAGATACATTTGGTTTCCTTAAATTTGCATTTATTTGTTTATTACTCATTAAGCAGGACTACATTTCACTTTTAATTCAAAATGTCTTGATTGACTTGACAAATCATCCAAATTGATTCTCTCTGTGTTCTGGGAAGTAATCTTCTTGTTTTTACTACTGCCTAAACAATACCAAAGGTGTGTATGACATCGTATTGACAGAAATTGAAAAAAGTCCAGGGTTTTTTAGACTTCAGCCTCATCGACCAAGCCTCAAAACTACTCGAAACCACCTGACTGACACCTTTGCTACGCATTTTCCATAACAATAATGACTGATCATGGCCTATTTTCATAAAAAAATAATAGGGGAAATTAAAACTTGTATGTGTTCACTTTGACAAGAGAATGGATTTCATATAACATTTCTAAAATCAGATCTAAGGAAGCTTTTATAGAATGGACCATTGTGCCATGGCTAATCCTATTTTATACCCAAATGAAGGCTTATATTTCCTACTTAAGTAAAGGATGAGACAGGTTTTACTTGCCATTTTCTCTCTGGCCTACTTCTTATTATGCTGGTAAGGAGTAGCCCTAAAAAGGACTGAGAAAGATGGAGTGCACTTATTTTCTCTTTTTAGTTTCTGAGTTATCGGGTAGAGGCCCTCACTGCCCACACCTATAACGAGAGAGAGCACAGAACACTATCCTCTCTTTTGCCTTTGACAATAAAATGTGAAGAACAGTCAACGAGTACTCACTGTGAGCAGCTGACTAACACTCTGCATTAAATGGATATTTTTCCAGATCTGTCAGTTCTCTGACTACAAACAGTGACCACAACGCCATTTAACGGTGAACCGAATTTACAAGGAGATTGAAACTGTCCTGGAATGGAAAATTCTCCTAGTACATTTAGAGAGACTGAGACTCCTTTCCACCCTCCACTAAAACATTCCTCTTAGTGAAAACATGTTCAAACAACATTGTGCATGTGTGTGTGTCCACTTCTGAAATAATACAGTTCACTGTCACCTCTTACCTCTGGTTTCTCTGGGTTGCTCCAGTTCCCGTCAACTGGATTAACAAATGCACAATTAACACTTTTTTTAGTTTTCCTTAAAGCACACAGGGCCAAAAAAAGAGTGAGTATTGCATTGCTCCACAGTACATTTTTAGGTTATTATCTGGTAAAAATCTTTGAGAGACACATTGTCTAGTCAGCGCACTTATGTATTACCTTAAGTCAAGGCTTTTCTGCAGGACGCCAAAGCAACCAGATTCTTGAAAGCAAATATTATTTGACCTCTGAGTGCTTAGATTCCAATAAACCCAAACAAAGACAAAACATGGCATAGATTGGTCTTAAAATGGATTTTAATATTCGGGTACAGCATGAGAAAGAACTATATGATATAAAACTGAGCTGGTTAGAAGGAAAGGCCACATTGACATCCCTTAGACTCCAAAAGTAAAAAACCCTCACATCCTAAGGACTATTCTCCATTATAGTGTCTGTCATAAAGATTTATGGCATCATAGTCCTTAATATTTTAAACAGAAAATTTAAATATGAGTGTTTTGAAGAGTTCTTTATGTAATTGTTTCCTTTTATGAATCACAAAAAGACATAATCTCACATAAAGCCTAAATCTGCATAATTTACTCAGATTTATTGGGCCCCTAAGTGATCATTTTCATTTTCCACTGTAATTACTTAAGAGTCAAAAGACTTATCAGAAGACAACTAGTCCTGGAATAGTTGCTCACAATAGATAACAAAAAATGCCCATCATAGGAACAGAAAAATGTATAACCAGATAACTAAACACACCCTATTAAAGACAGAAGGGAGGATCACACACATGCACATGCACATATACATACACGTATATGCATAATGGGGAGTGGAAGGCCATTTCCAGAAGGATTACCAGTGTCTTGATGGCAACTGTAGAAAAATATATTCCTGAATACTTTTGCCTAGTTAAAGCATAATGGCAAAATTTTGTCAATAATACACCTTTAATCCTAAAAGAAAAGGTAGTAAAAAAGAAGTCCTTGCTGATTTGCTTTTTGAAAATAAATTGTCATAGGCATGACCTCTTATTTCACACACCAAACCAAACACATGGTCCTCTTTGAAAAGAGTGAGCCTGACAGCATAACATGGGTACTTGTGTTGGCCTGGCAATACATTCTGCTTGTGGACTCAATGTCTTCTAAGCTTTCTGACCTTCACTGTGCTGTGCAATTGGCGTAAGTGGGCAATAGCTTCACCACTTCACCCTCATTAAGTCTATGCTTTGGTTATTGATAAGGAAGGCAATTGTAGGTTTTTCGTGGGCTATAGTTTGGAAAAACATCATAGAATACTCTTAAATGATGAGCCAACAAGTATCAGTAATTGAATACTTATGATTCACTACATTAAATCAAACACACAGTGATTGGTTCCTTGCTTTTCTGCCTCCAAGATGAATTGATGTTAACTTCTCAGAGTAGCAAACTTAGTAAATGGTACAATTAGGGCACGAGCAGGGCAGTTCAAAAAGATGAGACTTGGGAGGAAAATAAAGGCATTTCTGAAATATGTCAAAATGTTGAAGGAAAAGTTGGTATGGGAGAGATTGACATGGAGGTGGGGAGAATCAAGACAAAATGAAACTTAGGAACTAAGTAAAGAGGGGACAGCCACAGATATCGACAGTTCAGAAGAATTAATCTTGGCTGCATTCAGGCATGAAATCAGAAGCAGGAGGAAAACTCCCACTGCAGAACCAGACAGAACAGAGGGTCCAAAGGCCAGGCAGGCAACCAGGAACTGAGGGACAGGGTTGGCAGTCAACTGGATAGAAGAAAGGCACAAGTAACACAGAAGATCTTGATATCAGGCAATTATTTTTGGCTTTGGACCACAGGGACCCCAGGCAACCTAGACCAGGATCAGCAGGCAGAAGTCAGGTAAGCAGATCACTTGTGCAGCCCTGTTAATCCAGGCATTGAATCTACTTTTCTTCTAAAATAATTTTAAGTCTTAAGAAATTTTCTATTAAAATAAAAAATGTATGTGGCTACCCCTCAGGTATTGGGTAACTATGAAGAAAGAAGGGTGCTACTAAGGGTAAGACGTAGGGTTGTAATAAAGAGGAAAGGGTCATACCATGAGCAGTGGAAGGTGAGCAGTGGTCAATTCTTTCTGCCTCAAATTGTCTTTATTAGCAATCTCAAACTTTTAGTTTTTCCACATCAAAAGATGTCTCCTGATGTTGGAAATATCTGAACTGGTAGGATAAATTCTTAACATCTTTCTTATTTATGAGGTAAAATATAACTCACCACCCATAAATACTTCCATTAAGTGAATTTCTAATGTCAACTCCATCTATGATTTCAAGTTTTATGATACAGTTTCTTATCATTATCAATTTGATAAGTTTGGTATTCAAACATAAACAATTTTACTAAAATGAGTTATCCTTATATGAGGAAAACAAAATGATTGATTACGAAATTTTCTAACACTGTGTGGTACAATGGTAAGTCTGCATCAAGGCTAAAAATGCAATGTTTAACTTACTTTATTTGTGGATAGGCACAGCGTTCAGAAAGAGTTGAGGTTTCAAAGAATCTAAACTAATGAACAATAAAATGGCAATAAATACATATCTATCAACAACTGAATCTGAAAAAACAAACTAAGCAAACAAGAAGAACAGAGACAGAATCATGGATACAGAGAGTGTTTTGATGGTTACCAGATGAAGTGGGGGGGTAGGGGGAATGGGTGAAGAGGCGAGGGGATTAAGAAGTACAAATAGGGAGTTACAGAATCACCATGGCGATGTAAAATACACTATAAGAAATGGAGTAGCCAAAGAACTTATATGCATGACCCATGGACATGAATAATGCTGTGGGGATTGCCTGGGGGAGTGGGGCATGCTGGGTGGAGAATGGCAAAGGGAAAAAACTTGGGACAACTGTAATAGCACAATCAATAAAATATAATTTAAAAAAGAGAAAATAAGTAATATTGTTTTCATTTAATTATTAATTTTGAGAGCTGTGGTAAAATAACATAAAATTTGCCATTTTACTAATTTGTAAGTGTATAATTTAATGGTATTAATTATATTCAGTGTTATGCAATCATTACCATAATGTATTTCCAAAAAGTTTTCATCACTACAAATAGAAACCTTGTAGCCATTAAACAGTAACTTCCCATTTGCCCCTTCCTCCATCCCCTACAAACTCTAATTTATTTTTTGTCTCCAAGAAGTTGCCTATTCTAGATGCTTCATACAAGTGAAATGATGTAATATTTATATTTTTGTGTCTGTCTTCTTTCCCTTAGCATAATGCTTTCAAAGTTCATCCATGCTGTAGCATTATAAAAACTTCAATCACTGTTATGGCTGAGTGATATTGTATTTATGCATATGCTACATCTTGTTTATTTATTCATCTGATGATGGGCACTTGAACTGTTACCACCTTTTGGCTACTGTGAATATTCTGCTATGAACAGTGGCATATAAATATCTCTGCCCCATTTTCAATTCCTTTGTATGTGTACCTTGGAATAGAATTGCTGGGTCATGGTAATTCTATTTTAGTTTTTTGAAGAAGCACCAGTTTTCCATAGTAGCTGCACCATTTTACATTTCCACCAATAAGGTATGCAGTTTTCTATCTCTCCACATCCTCACAAACACATTTTTTTTCATATTATTATTCTTGCATCCCAATAAGTGTGAAGTGGCATTTAATTGTAGTTTTGATTTGCTTTTTCCCTAATGACTAAGGATGTTAACATTGGTCATTTGTGTATCTTCTTTGAAGAAATGTCTGTTTAAATCTGCTTATTTTTTTTAATTGGCGTGTTGGGTTTTTGATCTCTTTGTTGCTGAATTGTAGGAGTTTTTTTTTTTTAATTTATTGGTTTGAGAGAGAGGGAGGGAGAATAAAAGAAAAGAGAGAGAGAGAGGGGGAGAGACTGACTTGTTGTTCCACTCATTTATGCATTCATCAGTTGATCCTGGTGTGTACCCTGACAGGATAGAACCCACAATATTGGCATATTGGGACTACACTCCAACCAACTGAGCTACCTGGCTGAGGTGAGTTCTAGGAGTTTTTAATGTATTCTGTATATGTATATTAAACTTTTATTTTTAAGCTTTTAAAAAATTGTTGTTCAAATACAGTTGTCTCCATTTTCCTCCCACCACTCCCCCGCCCCACTCATCCCTGCCTCCCACTCTCAATTCTACCACCTTTGGCTTTGTTTATGTGACCTTTATATATGCTCCTTGATGACCATTCCCTTATTTTGCCCCATTTCCCCTCTCCCCGCCTCCTCTATGGCTACTGTCAGTTTGTTTTTTATTTCAATGTCTCTGGTTATATTTCGCTTGCTTGTTCACTTTGTTAATTAGGTTCCACTTATAGATGAGTTCATATAGTATTTATCTCTCATAACCTGGCTTATTTCTTTTGAGCCTGACTTAGCATAATGCTCTCCAGATTCATCCATGCTGTTGTGAAGATTAGGAGCTCCTTCTTTCTTTCTGCCATGTAGTATTCCATTGTGCAAATGTACCATAGTTTTTTGACCTTTCATTTACTAATGGGCACTTAGGTTGCTTCCAGCACTTGGCTATTGTATATAGCGCTGCTGTGAACAAGTTCTGTGAACAAGGGTGCATAAGTTCTTTTGAGTTAGTGTTTTGGGGTTCTTAGGGTATAATCTGAGCAGAGGGATCACTGGTTCAAAAGGCAGTTTTATTTTTAGTTTTCTGAGGAAATTCCAAACAGTTTTCCATAGTGGCCACACCAGTCTGCATTCCCAACAACAGTGTACTAGGGTATTACCTATATAATTTCAAATATTTTCTCCCATTTTGTAGGTTATTTTTTCACTTTATTGATAATGTTCTTTGATGCATGAAAGTTCTTGATGTGGTACAATTTAATTATTTTTTCTTTTCTTGTGCTTTGGGTGTCATACAAATACATCTAAGAATGTATTGCCAAATCCCAGGTCATGAGGACTTACTCCTATGATTTCTTCTAAATGTTTTATGGTTTTAGCTCTTACATTTAGGTTTTTGATCCATTTTGAGTTAATTTTTGTGCATGCTGTGTGGTAGGGGCCCAAATTCATTCTTCTGTGTGTGAAAATCCAGTTGTCCCAGCACCATCTGTTTAAGAGATGGTTCTTTTCCTATTGAATGTACTTGGTAACCTTGCCAAAAGCAATTGGTCATAGACGTATGGTTTATATTTGAATTATCAGTTCCAGTTCATTGACTTAGTGCATTCATATACTAATATCTTGCTGCTTAATTTGCTGTAGCTTTATGGTAAGTTTTGAAATTAGGAAGTGTGAATTCTCCAAGTTTATATTTTATCAAGATAGTTTTGGCTCTTTAGTGCCCTTGCATTTCCATATGAGTTTAAGGATCAGGTTTTCATTTCTGCAGAGAAAAAGCTATTGGAGTTTTAATAGAAAATGCATTGTATTATAGATTGCTTTAGATAGTATTGATAGCCTGACAATATTGTCTTTCTATCCATATATAAACTCAAATGTCTTTCCATTTATTTAGGTTTTCTTTAATTTATTTCAGTAATGCTCTGTAATTTTAATTCTAAAAATCTTTCACCTCCCAGGTTAAATTTATTCCAATGTGTTATATTCTTTTAACTGCTATTGTCATATGAAATTGTTTTGTTAATTACTTCTTTGAACTTTTCATTCCTGGTATCTAAGAACACAACTTATTTTTGTGTTGAACTTACATCTTGCAACTTTGCTGAATTCATTTACTAGCTCTAGTAACTTTCTTGTAGGTTCTTTGGGATTTTCTATATACATAAACTCATGCCATTTGTAAATAGAGATAACTTTATTTCTTCCTTTCCAATTTGAATGTCTTTTGTTTCTTTTCCTTTTCTAATTGCTCTAGTCAACTTTACTTATTAACACTATCTGAAATTAGAATAATGATAATACAGCTGTCAAAGCGATTTGAAGAGATAAACATGATAATTTTCTTATCAAAAGGTTTTGCAGGGCTTGTGTCTGTGGAAGAAATTGTTCTCATGATTCCACTAATAAAATGATTTCTATACATTGTTTCTAAATGCTAAAGAATATCCTAAGATCCAAAAAATGATGATCTTGAGTTAAGGAAAATAATACTCTACAATGTGGGGACTCACTCCTTAAAAGGTTAAATGACAGAATGTTGATTATGTTATTTATCATCTTTCATATTTATTTATTTAAATTTATCCAATATTTCTAGGACACATACTACGTACTAAACACTACACTAGGTCCTGGATGGTTCCTTACTCTAGAGCTTCTTTTGGAGGATGACAGCTATGAGATTCCTGTCTCTTAGCTGAAATTACATGTTTATAAAATTCCTTCCACAAGTAGATGCTCACTAATAGTCAAGTGCTATTCTCTTTACCTGCTCTTCCTATTCTTTCCTCATTTTGTCATTGATACCTTCTTTTAAACTTCTTTAAAACTTGACCCCAAAGCCTGGGATTAATGAAGTGATGTTAGGATAAAGATAAAAAAATAAGGAATTATCAAAATTAGTAATAATTATCACTGCAGTACTTTTTAATTTTTAAAAATAGATTTCTTAATTTAAAGCTAGCAAGTACTTTTGTAATCATCTTGTTAATGCCTTTTTAACAGATGGGGCCATGGAGACTCTTACCCCACCATACCGTATAAGGATTTTGTTTCGTTTTCTCTCTCTCAGGACCTAGTGAATTGCCCAGTAGAAATCAACTGAATGCTTATAGAAAGAATAATTTCATGAATGCATGTAATCCGAAGCCTTAATGATGGAAGAAAATACACTAACTTCTTTCTACTCTGTTCTCCCATGCCCACTCCCAACAATATACTTCATTAGTACCCAGAGAGAAAAGACATTCAATTTTGCTATTGTTATTATAGAGCCACATTTGTATTTAGCTTTCTGTTCCATTTAGCAGAAGACTTTAACTGGGCCAGGAGCCTACTTTTGTCCTCTACCTTCTCTCATTCTATTTCCAGCTGGTTAAGTGCCAGCCAGAGCAGTAGCTTAGGGGCTTCCCTGAGGATGAGCAGAGCAGAACAGCATAGGATGGCCCCTCTATCCCTTTCTATTACAGAGAAACTGAAAAAGTCACATTATTGCAGAAAAATTAATTTTGGACAAGTAACTCATTTTATAATATTTGAAAAATAAAGGTCTCTGCTCCTCATATAGCATATATATATCTGAAACATGAGAGGCATGAAATACCCATGTATAAATATCAGGTTCTTAAAATGAATTTCAGGCTGTGAAATATTTTATTTGTCACTATTGGGGAAAATGTTTTCTAACCATAAAAGTACATTTGCCATACATTTTTTAAAAAATGAATCATTTAAATTATGAAGTATATCCATTTCACTGGTGGAGATGTAATTCATTTATTCTGAGAGTTCTGCCTATTACACTAAACTTTACTTAGCCTGATAAATGGTGAATTGGGGGTATCCCTGGAAAGTAAACCTCCTTTACTCTCCTCATTTGTACCTCTGTCATTTTAACCTCTTCAATCAGGGTTTTTCCCCTAATGTTTATAGTCCTAGGACTTTGAAACCTTTTTGAGTGTGCTAGTCTTTCAGATAAAAAAAATATTGTAAATGTCTAATAAAAATAAAAAATTCCTGGGTTTCCATTTTTGCTTGTATCTATTTTAAATGTTCATTAAACATATGTGTCTCTGTCAAGAAGAAATCTTTTAAGAAATGTTTGTTTCTTAACTAGGGTACACATAATTTATTTTTTTCTGTCTCATTATAAAAATTAATAAGTGATGCTTTTTTTTTCTTTTTGTTTTCTGCTTTTAGAACCTAGGAAAATGAATTGTTTTTTGTTTTTCATTTGGCACTTCAGTAATAGGAGAAGACTGGTGCACTGTGTTTCCCAGTGGCACATAATTCACACATAGCATATTTCTTTTCTCAAATCCTTAGTCAAGTTTCATGTTATGCCTGGTCTCTGATCATTTCCAATTAAAACTTTAGTCTGTTTGAATAGGCGGGTTTTAAGGAGAGTTACCACAAATTGTAAAATTTAGACACTATTTTGTCCTTTTAAAAGAAGGACAGGGTTATGACAGTTTGCAGAGATAAGCACAATAGAAGACTAAAACAAATAAAAAGTAGATAGGAATTTGGAGGAAGAGACTCTGAAAACTGGAAAACGGAGTTGAGTGAGAGGTAATGAGATGGACAGTACATGAAATGGGTATCACGAGAGTCTTTATTAAATGTAGGATACAAATTTGCCTTTAAGATTCATGAATTCAAATTTAAGCAGGACAGTCAGTTTACATAAGTCACACTTTAAAAAAAGAAACAAATCAGGTGCTTAGAAGCACATCTTCCCAACTCAGGAGAGAAGACAGCTTATATTGTGTGCACCCTGTTACTATAATCTAGGCTAATATAGTAACAAGCCCCCAAAACCTTATTTTGAGGAAGGTACTAATGGGTTTCACTGAATAGTTCCCTGGGTTGTTCCCTCATATCTTTCAAAATATCAGACTGAAACTACGTGAACATGTGATTTAGTATAAACTGTCTAGGACTAGGTGGAAGCAAGAAGGAGAATTAATTTTATGGAAACCTTGAAGTACAGAAGTACCTCAGAGAATTTGATTTGGGGAGCATTTTCATATTTTTGTTAATCATAAAATAGTCACCAAGATTACAATATGTAGTGTGTAATTAGAGTTGGCATATTAAATCTGTTATAAGAATCTATAGGTAGAATAAGTTATCTGATATCATGAAGCAATATAAGTAAGAATAAATTGAGTTTATCGAATCAACCTTTTTTTCATTGAATGTATATACCTGTAAAATACTAATATATATTATCTTACTACTGGTAAAGAAAAAAGTGAAGAAATCATGCAGAGTAGTAAATGGAAATATTCAGCTATACAATACTCTCTACTTCTGGAAAAACGATGACTTCTTATAAAAAAGATTTAAAACAAACTATCTGAGCAAAAGAAGAAAGAATACAAGCAAGCTGATTGAAAAAAATGGAAGAGAACAAGCTCAAGATTTCATTTCCAAGCCCTTAAGGAACAAGCTGAACCAAATGTTTGGGTGAAAAAGTTCAGGAAGAATTGGGTTAACAAACAGAACCAGGAATGCCACAAAAGCGAGAGGAAAGGATTGATCATCTGGGGTCACAAAACCATCAAGCAGGACACCAAATTTCACTAAACTCCTTCGCATGTTACAGCAGCTGTCATATTTTCCTCCTTTCTTTTCAGTGAAGAATAAGTATCAGTAACCACAAAATCTGTCACTGTTTAGTGCAATCTTGCTGCGGCAGAGTGCTTAAATGGGAACACGCCCAGGAATATGGATGCAATTAGTATGAATAAAGCTGACCCAGGTTCCTGTTGCTTAACCCGAAGGAGACCCCATGCTGCCAGTGGGAGCGCAGGGTCCATGGGCTGCTTCTCCTCTGCCTGCAGTGTTGGCGCATTCACAACGGCTTAACGTGAACCAGATGCAGAGCAGTAGAGTCCTTTGGAAATACATTTGATAGCACGCTGGGAAATGTTTTCTTCACCTAGTAAAATTATTAGGAGTCAATCTTTAGGAAATAATTAGATAGGAGGACAAAGATTTATACAGAAAGAGCGTCATCACAAATTACTGATAATAATGAAAAAAATAGATGCAACATAAATGTCTAATAATAGGAGGATGGTTAAATGATACGTGTATTTGAGAGAGCATTAGAGGGCCCTTCCAAGTAATGCCTTGGTGGTGTGAAGGCAGTGTTTTTCAGTGTGGTCTGTGGAGCACTGGAGGTCCTAAAACATCTCTAGAGGCTAAACCCTTCAAAACGTTTTTTAGAATAAGACCCGGGGATAAAAGATTCATTCAAAGTACAAACTAGATCAACTAGATCAATTAATTTTATTATAACTTACTTTTTTTGCTGTGTTGATATATGCACCAAAGGTGCAAGTTCAAGGGTGGGTCAAAACTACCAGTTCCTTATCAGAAATCAAGACAGTACTACTGAATTATACATTATATTCTTCACCACCATGTGCTTGCAGTAAAGTTTTTTAAAAATCAGTTTCATTTCAAAATAATCTTGAGGAAGTACAAAAAGTTATTAATTATATTAAATCTAAACTCTTCAGTGTAAGTCTTTAATATTCTTAGAAGTATGTATTATATACTTTTGTGACAGCTTTTTCTAAGGAGCATGCCTTTCCCTGCCCCTCTTCTTTCCCCGGGAATGTCTGTCTGTCTTTCTGTCTCTCTCTCTCTCTCTTTCCCCACTAAGCTCCAAGGGCCCTTCTTCTGCTGTAAGTTGTGTTCTGAGCACGTTTTATCCTTTAGTTCACTTACAAAAAAATACTTTTGTGCTATATTGAAATATATGCTGTTATGTGGATAAGCACTGTGAGATTGAGTTGCTTGCTAAACTAACTACATTTTTCATGGAACAACATTTTTGTTTGAATGAATGACCGGCAGACAAACTTTGGTCATTCCGACTAGGGAATTTGGCAGACATTTTCTTAACAATGAATGGAGCAAGGCTGGTTGACATAAAATAAAACACATCACAAGATGTCTTGCCAATAATAAAATTTGAACTTTCAAACAAAAATTAGCATTTTTAAAGCTTATGTTTTTCATCATGAGTGCAACAACTATCCAAAATTTTAAAGACTTGTCTGATGAGATATTTTTGTTATGCTGCATTATAAAATGTTTCGAAATTTGACAAGCTGCATAATTCACCAAACCAATATTTTCTAAATGAAAAATGCATGGTATTACAAAATCACCAATGGGCAAATAATCCATTCAAAGTGCAAGATAGACTAATGAATTTCTAATGTAACATTACAAAAAGTTTACTGGTAAGAGTTTCAGATTCCACATTGCAACTACACTAGAAGAATGATTATCTGAAAAGTTATGAAAATATACCTCTCTTTTCAAAATATGTATGTGTGAAGTTAAATTTTCTTTATTATACTAAATCAAAACAATATAGCAAAGGTTTTAATGCAAAAGTAGATATAACGATCTAGTGTCAGACCTCATTAAAATTTCATTTTAACTTGAGTATCTTTGTTCTCCTAAGCACTGAGCCTTCAAATATCAGTGACTACTCATATTTCTAGCTAACATATACATTTTTTAAGTATAAGTTTTTCCTAGCTATCTCTTTTAAAAATACTTAATTTGTTTTCTTTTCCCTTCTGAATGTGATATCTCAAAATACTATAGTGGGTAAAGGTCATTTTTCATAAAATGTTATAATATTTTACTAATATTTTATAATATGTAATATATAATATTATAGTTTTACAACTATTATATTTGTTAACATGTAGGTTTATTAATTTAAAAATAAATTAATTTCTATAATTTTAAATATCTCTTAGTTTTAATTTTTAATATAATACATTTTGATAGTAATAACCACATTTGAAGGAAAAACTCTTTTGGGTTCTCAAATTTTAAAGGTATAATGGTATCTTGAGAACAAAAATGTGAAAATGATCAATGTAGAGAAATAAGGAGAAAAAGTTCATAGACAATAATTCAGATTTCAAGATATAAAGAATGTGTATGCATGTGTACTTGTGGGCACAATGATAAAAATCTAGAAAAATTACATCAAAATGGTAATAGTATATATACTTGGGTGATGACATTATATATAATTTTCAATTTTCTCCTAGCACTTGGTTGTATTTTCCAAATTCTATTCATTAGTCTGTGCACAAGAATCTTGGGGTAGAGGTTTCACAGTTGAGAAAAGATCACAAGGCATCTCCCCTGCTTGTGCTCCTCACACCCACCCTGCCCTAGCTCCTTGGGAATCATTTCCCTAAAAGTGAAGATCCACACCCTTCATGATCTTTCCTTTTCCAATCTTTCCTGACTCTTTTTTTTAATATTTCTTCCCAAAGTCCACCTGCCAGCCTTGCTGCACTACGTACAGATTTTGGATGGGTCATGTTTTCCCATAAATCCTGATTTGCTCTCAAATGCCCTCTGCATCACCCAGAACCTTTGCTAGCTCTGGAGCCAGATAAACCCTTCTCTTCCTTATACTCCATCGTGTGCTGTGCCTTTTCCTCTCAGGACATGTATTGCTTCTTAAATCGGAATGAAGTATTTTTTCATGTAAGTGCTCTGTAGGAAAACTCACTCTAATTTCCTTATAGAATTCTCTTAGGCACATATAATCTCTTTAGTTGAAAACTAATTGCAATGTTGAAGTTAATAGTCAGTCTTCGTGGTTTCCAGTAGCAATCACCTAGCAACTTGCCTCATTGTTAAGTCTTTCTGACAATTTAAAGTTGAAAACCTTACACAGGAATCTGCCTAGAAAATGGACTTAATTGCATTTATTTATTTATATTCGCTTCTCCAAGTTGAATGTTAACTACCTCTGAGCATAGCTAAAGTCTTTATTTTACAATTTCTTCAGGAACATTGCTACTGAGTCCCAATTATGTGCCATATACTCTTTTACAGAGCCACTCAGAGTGTGACTTATTTGTGGTTTGGTCTTACTCTATTTATTGTTCCACGATCAGATAAATACAAAAATTGAGAAGCAGTGCTTAGAATCATTTGTAGCAATCTGACAGAGTAAATTTATGTCTGTTGAGGCTAAAAATAAGAAATTTGGAGTAGTATTTATATCTTTCAGTTTCACTTTTCCAATAATTCTTACAAAAGCATTGGTATGTGATGGATTGAAAACAACAAACCAAAACAGAGCTGGTCCTTCACCACAAATAGTCTGAATGGCTCTTTTCCTCAAACACTGGGTATCCACATATAAGCAAATACTCATTTGCTTGGCTGACTTCTTTTCCTTCTACAACTTAAGCCAGTGACCTCTTCAGAAAATATTCTTTCCTCTTCCTTTTTCCTTATGAATGTGATACTGCAAAGTATTGCATTTATCATGCTTGGTCCTCTCCAACAAAGGGAGAAGACCAAGTAATATATAACGTCCTCTGATGAGAATGAAATGTTTTCTCTCATGAAAATTGCTCTGTATGAAAACTCACTCTAATTTTCTTATTGAATTCTTTTAGACACATAATCTGTTTGCTTAAAATGATTGCAATGTTGAAGTTAATTATCAGAGTCTGTAATTTCCCTTAGCAGTCACCTAGCAGCTTGCTTCTTTCTAAACCTTGTTAGATCATATTTTAATATTTTTTAGATTTTATTTATTTATTTTTAGAGAGATAGTAAGGGAGGGAGAAAGAGAGGGAGAGAAACACATGGATGTGTGAGAGAAACATCCATTGGTTGCCTCTCACACTCCCCCAACTAGGGACCTGGCCCGCAACCCAGGCATGTTTCCTGACTGGGAATCAAACTGGCAGCCTTTTGGTTCACGGCATGGCACTCAGTTCCCTGAGCCACACCAGCCAGGGCTATAGTTAGGTAATTTTAAAGTTGACAATGCTGTATGAAAATCTGTATAGCAAAATGCATTAGTTTTAGTATAACTCTCAAATATTCACAAATTCCATTAAATAGACCCTATTTTGAATTTAATACTTGTAGTTAAAGCTGTCTTGTCCATGAATAAATTCAGTTTACAATACTTAAAAACCTAAAAAAGCAATAAAGTTGTATTTTCTTGTGTTCTTAAAACATGAAAATGATTATAAATGCACAAGCACACAATTAGCTTTCCATGTAGATTTCTTAGAAATAACCTTTCTCGTTGATTCCCAGCAC